>VZRZ01005377.1:1058252-1095684 GCA_013398175.1 Climacteris rufus
TTGAATTTTTCTTTTTTTTTTTTTTTTTTTTGGCAACACTTTTAGTTTTTGAATAGCTCAGCATCTCAGCAGGAAGTAGAAAAGAGTTAAAATTTGACCCTAGGTCAAAAATGTTTTTTGATGATCCAGTGAAAATCTGCTTTTCTATCACCAAGTCTGCAAGACACAAAGCTTGAGCAGCTTGCAGTTCGTCACCCAGACAGGGGGTTATTCTTGTTTTCATTGTTTTGGTAAGTCCTAAGGCCATTAAATTGTTCTTAACTAGCTCTCCTTCGAATTTTCTCATGGCAAAATTAGTTATTTAGGAACTACTCAGTACTACAGTGTACCTTTTTAATGCTATCTACATAGGACCACTGACGAGAATAAAAATTTGCAAATTGTGTGAATTCAAGTTGTGTTAAACTCTTGAATGGAGGATTTAATTTAGGGTTGAAGTTGCTTTAGGCCAAGATTTAATCACATTAGAGCAAAGTGTGATTACTTCTTCTCTAAAAGAAGTTAAGTATGTAAGTTTTGCCCACACATCCTCCTTCAGCTCTTTTGCTTAATCTGATCCATTCTTTTTCTTAGCTCATGTCCTTTGGTATTAGTAGGAAACCAGAAGCATTCTTATTCAGGGCACCAAATGTTCAGTGGGAAGAAGGGTGTTTTTGTTTACTGCCTTGCTTTGTGAGAAGCACCTATCACCTCACAGCTTTATTGCTCCCCAGGTGCTCACTGGGAGGTGACACACGCAGACCCCCAGCTTTGCCATCTGAAGACCTGCTGGCATAACGCAGATACAAATTGCAACTTGCACCCGATGGGAAGGAACTTGTAAACACGAGATAAAGCAGTGTGTACAAAAGTGCTGGCAGGAGCATGGGGGTTGAGAAAGTTAGCAGTTTTCCTGGCTGGAGGAGCCAGGCCAGCAGATAATTCTTTGGAGTGATTTCTTCCTCTTAGAAAGTACTCAAGCGACCTTAAGCTGCTGAGCTGGCAGCGAGTACAGCCCGAGTTCAGCGGATGCACATGTCTGCACTGCGTGATTCCACCACAGGGACCCGAGACCTTGGGAAGAAGCTTTAATTGAATAAAGCCATCCAGGGCATGGACAGGCCTTGCGTTGAGTTGTTGGAACAGCATGAACTGAAAGAAGCGCTGTGGCCTAAAAGCCATAAAACTGGGCTGACCGCATCCTCCAATCATTTTTTTGGCACTGAATTACACAAAGTTGTCTTTTCTTGTTGTGTTGCACAGATATACGACAGAGATTATTCCTTCATTTTTCAAAAGATCATACATAAAAATTATCTTCAGAATGTCCCTAGATGTACTGCTGGAAAGAGCAGCCTAAAATCCCTTGCAGAAAGAGTTTTCCTTTTTTATCCCTTTTCAAAAGAAATGCATGTGTCTGTATCTTCAGGTTGAAATTAATATTTGTTTGTCAAGTGTATAGGTACACACATACATATGTAATGTGTGTATTTATGTATATATTCATTAACCCAATTTTTTTAAGGGTTCTGAAAACTATGAGAAAAGTTACTACAAGGAAACCTTCCTCACATTTTTATCCTGAGTTTTACTATCCTCAGTGTAGCAGCCTTGGGTTCTTACAGTATTTAGATTGAGTACATGAAGCATTTGAAATATCATTGACAATAGCTCACATTGATAGTACGGACTGCAGAATAGTCAGTAAAAACAACCTAACTTTGCCCAAAGGCTATCAGTCTCTTTTCTTTTTCTTTTAGATGGTCCTATAACTTTCATTTCTATTAAACACATTTTTCATACTGCATAAGAGCTAGGAGCAAGAATGTCCAAACCCAGCCTAATTCTATATGGTTATCAAAAAAAAAAAAAAAAGTAGAAGAAGACAATTAAATTTTACATCTTCCACTGTTTACACCAACACTACATGAAAGGATTAGAAGAAAGTTGCCCATGGACTTGTGCAAGACAAAGATTCTTGTGTCTTCTTCTGACTGCTCATAGAGTGCTCTTTCATTGGGGAAAAGGCATAACATATTGTAAAATTCAAACTGGCAGATAATGTGCAAATAGAAAGTTTATTATCAGATAGCTGGAATTAAAAATAATTATAAATACTAAAAGTTTTCACTATAGTTTTGTTTCACATTACCTCACAAGTTCTTCCCCCAGTGAAATGAGTGCTAAGAAAAGGAAATAGGACAAGCTAGACCTGTAAAGTAAACCAGCTAATACTTTCTCTGTCACTAAATAAAATCATGTGAGAAAAATGAAAATGTTACCTAAGCTTATTTAAACAGTATTGTGGGTCATACATTATTCATGTTTAACTTCATGTTTAAGCAACACCCAAGCAAAAAAACAACCAACCAATTAAAAAAAACCAAACAAACAAACAAACAAAAAAAAAGTACCGTACAAAAAACCCTGTTTGGATGAGTAAAAGCGGCAAGAGATGGAACTATCTAGTGTGAGGTTCTTGTAAGGCCTGAGCTTCTCAAAACACAGAATAGCTTGATGAAATGTTTCATTATAAAGAGCAAGTGAAAACTTGTAACAAGAGGTGACACATTTATTGTAACACCCTGAATGTGTTGCAACTCTTATGCAGCAAGATACAAGAGGCACTGAGTCCACGATCCTCCAGTACAGTAGTAGACGCAGAAGAGCCTGGATGCTCCTGATAAAAGGCTGCTGTCCCTGTCCCACAGTGCACATGGAGACCTCTTTCATCTAAATCAGACACCCTTCTGGAGTCCTGCAAGTCTCCCTGAGCATCACCCCAGAAACAATGGTCAAGCTTCTTCACCTGGACCTTCAAGAAGTCTCTCAGTGTTCTAGGAATGTGGGAGGTTAATTAATTCATTCTTTTTCTGCGCAAATTGCTTTTCTCTGTGAAGCTGCTCTTCATCTCTATTCCAAATGTCTTCAATGGACAAGTTACGGAAGTTGTCCCTGGATAATTTCCTACTTCATCAAAATGTTTTAAACCTTAATTTATATTTGTTACTATGTTGTATATATATTTTAAAAAAAAAAAAAAACATGATAATGAAAGTTAACCTGTAACATTTCAGCAAAGTCAGCAAATACTGTTTCAAGAACTTCAAGTATAAGCACTTTATAAAAACACTTTCATAAGTAAAAAATTACCCATACTTGAAAGGCTGCTCAGTCAGGCTTTTATACCAAGATTGTCACTGAGGTGCCTTAGAAGCTGTGGGTTTTAGAAGCATATTTTCATTTCTTTCTCATATTTTTCTTTCCTTTCCTCTGAAAAGCTTTTTCTGCTCAATGAAACATAAATAGTTGATCTTTATCAGAAAGAGACAGAAAGATATTCTGGAGAGCTCCTAATGCACTGCCAAACCACAATTGCTTTAAAGAAATTTCATCCTTGGCTCCAGTTTTTCATCTTATTTATCATATAAATATAACAAAACAAAACAAAACAGATGCAAAAGCATGAAAGTATTTTGGGCTTTGTTATTGTATAGAGCTGTATGAGCTATTTGACCTAAGAACAACTGTAAGTGACATTGAGTGAAAACAGAATACCAATCCTTCTTAAAAGAAGTAAACTGGCCACTGTTTACAAGTGTGAAAATCATATAATCTTATTCCCACGTATTCCATTCTATTGCACTGCTTCTTTCACAAGCAATCCATGTTGCCAAATGCTTTCTGAAGATTTACAATACAACTACACAAGTTCTCAAAGGAAATATGGTAGGTACATTCCTAATTGCACACTTTTTTCCAAGGACTCAAGTAGGTTAACTGATGGTTAACACTGTTAGATAACACTCTGTACAGCAATTGCTTGTTTAAATGTTTATGTAGCAATAGGAAATCTGAAGGGAACAAGTGTATTCAGTTTGCAATTCCAAGTAGGAAAGAAACTCCACCAACAAAAACTAGACCATTAAAGTACAGCTCTATTCCTTTATAAAAACATAAATTCAACAGTTTGATCTGGTTCAGTCTAATCCAGGATTTATCTCCTTACCTGGCCTAACATTAATAATCTGAAACAGTTTTTCAGGTGCTGGGATCTTAAACAGGTCATGAAAGATTTCTGAAATCCATCCTCAAATTGGGACCTTTACTAGGAGCAAACCTCAGGCCTGACTCCTACAGAACACAGTGCTGATTTGGAGGGAGTTCCTCCTTAGCTTTTATACACTCTTCCTCAGGAAAATGCAAGCTTTTTTCAGACACATTAATTAGACTGGCAGGTGGCTGTGGGAAAGCTGTCTTTAAGTGGAAACTGCAACTGTTTGATATCTGACCTTGTCAGCCAACTTTACCCATTCTCCTTTCAGACTTACAGACAAATGTTGGTGACTTTGGCTTAATCCTTAAAACTTTTATGGTGATATGCAGGATATAGAGAACACTTTCAGTCAGCCTCTTGCCCTTGAAGTAATCTTCTCTTCAGGAAGACACACACAACACCAGCTGTCTTCAATGGGACATTTGAGGATCTTCTCTTGTGCCTGTTACCATGACATGCAAGAATCTTTGGGAGTGGTAACTCTTTATTTTAATCTCTGTGAAATGGCATCAATGTTACCCCTTTTTACAGAGATGGAAAGTGAGATGTAAAGAGACTACATCTTTAATTTAAATGCTAAGGGTTTAAATACTTATAAATATTTCAAGTGGTTCAACTTATTCTCTCATACACTGCAATAACATAAATAGTATTTTAAAAAATTTATAAATCTGGTGGCCATTATTAGAGTTCAGGGTGTGGACACTATGAGCTTCAGACTGGAGTGCAAAGGGAATTACACAAGGGAGAAATCTATGCAATCAGAATAGCCTGTCTCAACTCCTTCCAAACGCATCGATGATAGATTGTGTGCTCTTTTTATTCACGTACACGGTGATCTCAGCTTTATTCAGCTCTTCATTTGAGTGCCAGAATTTTAACCTAATAGATTTTAAATAACCAAAAGGAGTAAATAACTCACTAGCCTGATAAATTGTTTCATTTTTGATAAACTTCTTCCCAAACCAGTCTTTGAAAGGGATTCAGTGTACCATTACAAGGTCTTAGAGTGAATGACTTACTCTATCACTTCTCTATGCTTCAGATTTTCAGCCTTCCTTTCAAATACATCTGCTGAGAGCCTCATTTGCAACCTTTGCCTGCTGGTGAGTGCCAAAGACCTCTAGCAAGGAAGCTGTAATCTCTGGAAGGGCCTGTGTAAAAAACAAATGCCACTGCTGCTGCCACTGCAGAAGACTCTTTCTATAAAAGATGTGTAGCAAGCATGCACAAAGGATTTGTTTGACACCAGCATTGGGCCTGTTCACTGACTCATGATGCCATATATGTTTGCAGATGTTCTACAGCCTGAAGTATTTATGAATATCTTGATTTAAGGGGCATCTGTTGCAGACAGTAGAACAGGGTTCCCTTGACATAGCTGCTGCTACATCAGCTCTTGAAACTCAAACAAGCTGTGCCTGCAGCATTCTCTCCAGTCATCTCTCTTGGTATATGTTTCTACTTTCTAATTTTACACTTTTAGCTGTCTGCTGAAGAATGACTCAGAGAAAGGATGGGTGACTTAGTATGGAGGAAATTAGAAGTCCAGTCATAGTTAACCCAGACTTCTGACCCTGAGCCTGAGTCACACTAATTGTATGTGCTGTAACCCCCCACACACAAAAACATGCACATAATCAAACAATTACTTTTTTAAAAGTGTCTGGGCTTTCATGAAGGTCTGACTTTGGCTTGGTCTGGAACTGAAAAAGGAGACAAAAGAAGAAAAGGCTCTTCGTGCACTTTTTCCAGTCCTGTTTAAAGAAAAAAAAAAAAAAAAACACAAAAATCTTGGCCTTACCATAACAGCAACATTGTGCTTGGCTTCATTGGCCTACTCAGGAGTCCAAAACCTATTAAATGCGTTTGGGATTGTCAGCTGATACGACAGGTACCAGGCTTCTCACTTCAAAAAGCACTGTCATAGTTCATCTCAGTCACTGGCATTCTCAAAAGAGAGGGCAAAACTACAAGGGTTTGAGTGACAAGGTGGCTTTCTGCCTTATAATTTTTTATTTCTAAATCTAAAAAGGCTATGAGCAAAACACACCATATTAAGTTTCAAAGTGCTTTTAAAGTCAGATAAAAAGCTGCTTTCCCCCATTTTAGGAAGTGGAAACTGGCAGAAACTATGGAAAGGAGATGCTTGCAAAAGGTTACAAAGACAACAATGCTAAAAATAAGAGCTTCTACCTCTTGTAGGCTACCCAGCAATGCTCTGTCCACTACAAAACACTGACCTCCCATCACCCAGGGAATATTCAAAACAAATTATAACTTTAAGATGAATCTTGCTGATTTAGCAATCAAATGAGAATTCAAAATGCTTCATGTTAGTGTTCCTTTACTTAAAAGTTCCTATCATCTGCTAATTTGGCCCCTTTCTGTTGTCTCTGACAGACAGAACCTCTGATCCTCTGGTCACCTTAAGCTTAAAACTTGGATGACGTATTTCTTTAATTTACTTCTTTCTCTTTAAATCTGAACATAAAGATAATTTTCTGTTGGTGATGTAAACCAGGAAATATACTGGAGATTGAAGACTACACAGTTACAGTTGCTGGAACAACTCTGGTATTCAGAATTTTGGGGGATTGAATCTTTTTTCTCACTGTTTTAACTTTCCAGCATCTGAAGAAGACTGTCAAAATTTCCCTAAATACTATGACAATGAAAGAGAGAAAGAAAGTTGTCTGCAATATCCCAGAAAGGGCATGGAAATTAGATTGGAAATTGTGTCTTTCACAGTGTGCATGGATCATCCCAGCTAAAAAGTCAGCTAATGGAAGGTTTCATCAGGGTAACTGAGAGAGTTACTTAACTCTTTTCTCAGAAATGTTCCTGCTCCCCTCTTCCCTCCCTGAACATGTATACAGAGTCACCATATCCTCTTCACATAATCTTTTTCAAAAGATTAGAAAGGAAGTCAGGGTCCTTTAGAGGCTCTCAGGACCCATCCTTGATGAGAGGCAGGCTCCCTATCCAGACCTTTCTCATCAGTGCTGCACTTTGTAACTCTGAGTAAGTGACATTAGAGAGAGGTCTGAGGAAGGAAGGTCAGACCCCAGGATGGGAGAGGCAAGGGGAGATGCCCCTGCTTCTCAAAGAGATAACATACCCATTGCTTCTTAAACTTTCTTTTTTTAATATTTGCCTGAAGCAGCACAATTTTACCCAGGGCCTTCTTTACAGTAACAACAATGAGGAAAGATATGCTTTATTACTGTTAAGAAGTAAATGTCATTAATCAATTACCATACATCTGGGCCTGCTGAAATCAGTGACTGCTCTCAGCTCACATCCAACAATTCCTGGGTCAACCTAAGGCAACAGTCCTCCTGCATGGTCCCAACATTATTTCTTTTGTCTTTACTTTAGTTGCAGCAATTGCAGTGAGTACTTCACAGGCTGGACCACATAGCAGCACTACCTTCAATTCTCTTCCCTGACAAGATTGCAAGTCCCTTAACACTGTAATGAAGAAGCATTTTAAAAAAGAAAAGTGATCTTTTAAAACTTAAAATGGGGCTAGGCAGGTTTGTCTTTAGGAAGGAGCAAGCCCCCAACAAAGTCCCAAGAAGAAAGATCTCTTCCACTCCTGACATCTGAATTTGTCCAGAATCAAAAGTAATTTCTCTATTTTCATATCAAACACAGAAAAAAATGAACAGCCTATGGTCCGTCATACTTTTGTCAGGGTTAAATGTAAAAGGACCAGGAAGACAGAAAAATCATGAGGTTACCCTCTCCATAGACTTTAAATCTAACAACATATCTGCCTTTCCCTCATTGTGACAGTAGGTCTCCTTCTCTTCAAAAGCTGTTTCCATCAGTGGGGCCCTGAATTTTCTTTTATGCTGCTGTAAATCAGGATAGAACTGTTATGATAAGTTTGAGACCTGGCCTAAGATAGATTTATTCCATAGACACAGTCATTTATGCAATTACATGAGCTCTACTTCTTTGGATGATTTTCTGGGAATGGGAGAGCACGGATTTGGAGGAAGTTCTATTTCTAAAAAGCTCAATTCCCTAGGGATCAGATACTCATAAGACTGCAACCACTGTATGTTTCAACAAAAGGAACATCTTCTGCCCACAGTGAAATGTGTTGATGGCTCACTCTCACCAAATGCGGTATTTGAACATTGGTTCAAAGTGAACCACTTCTACAGCACTCAGAAAACATTATAAGAATTTTCTACATTTATAAATAAGGGGCTTGTAGTGCATTAGATTATTTTCTGGAAGTGAAAGTCTGGTGAATACTTTTGTGGCTGTTTGCTCAGAAAACTTTTTGCCTGTGAGAGTTACAGCAGTCATCCTGAAAATGCTGAATTCTTTCCTCCCATTTATTAGCATTCCAGTCAGCAAAACTGCAGACTAGTCATACCCTACTAGTCAGACTACCTGAACACAGAGCAAATAGTTCATGACAGACTTCCAAATCTGAAATGAAGTGACTCACAATAACTGAACAAACTGAATAGCTGGCTATTCATAAATGACTTACAAAGAGAACAAAGATTAACCTTTGGAAAGTCATTTAGTACTCATAATTGGACATGATCTCTTTTTTTCCTTTTAAAATAACAAGAGTGATCAAAAAAGCAAAACAAGCCTTGAAAGACAGGCAACTTAATCTCAGAGAGATGAATCTTTAGATCATGCATGAAACACCATTGCTGGCTCGGCACAGCAATTACTTTGTGCAGTTCTGTGAAAGGTGGAAGCTGTGAGCCAAAAGAAAGAAACAAGGCCAGAACCATCACCAACTTTCCACTAGCAGTAAAAAATGTAAAGAGGCTGCTTTAACTAAGCATTTCCAAATCCACAGGGGTCTCTATCCACTAATTACTCCAGCTTTCTTACTCTTATTCTACCTGGTTCTATAGAGATCTTTGTGGCATATTCAGCTGAGAATCTGAGCAGTTTTTATTAGTGCAACAAACAAAGTGTCTAATGCCTCTCACTTGCATTCTTTCACTTCAACTATTCTTTCTTCCAGAGAGACAGTATGTGTGAATTGAATATTTGAGACACTCTTGAGCATGATTCATTATTTCAGCTGAGTAATACATAACTCTTTCTCATCATGTCTTGCATGTCTTTTCTGATGTTTTGCTTAATGGGCAATGTGGCTTTTCCCATCTCTTCTGAACCTGGCCTGGGATTCTGAAGAATTATTAGTGAATAATGGTGTTATAGTTTTCAACTTTTTATAGTAAATAATTTTTCAGATTAAAACTGCATAACAAAGGTGAAACCATTGTGATACATAGAACACAGTACCTAAACTGCTTGTGTGTGTGCGCGCATGCCTGCCCTACTTGGTGTTGTGAGGAAAGAAACCATTAAAGATCTAGACCATTGTGGGGGTGGAATTTCACCACAAGTTTTGTAAGCATCACCTGCCTTATTATTACAGCTACATCCATGATCAGTGAAGCAAATTATTCTGTCTATCAGTTACTAGTACTACTAGAGCAAGCAAAAATAAACACATCCAAAACACTGGCATCTTTGAATTTCCTTTCACATGTGTGTTAAAGGCCTGTGTCTTTGGAGGTAGTTTTAGATCAACATATTGAATGGATTTTAACTATGCAGGTCCTTTTTCTTCTGTCACAGAACACAGCATTAAAAAGAGCTCAATGGGTATGATATAGATATAGATATAGATATATAGATATAGATAGAGATATAGAGATAGATAGATAGATAGATAGATAGATAGATAGATAGATAGATATAGATAGATACTTATCCAGGCTTAGCTTAGCTCTTCTCTGTTTTCATAATGTGGAATTGTGAAAATTCAGCTTCCATCCCATTCAGTTTTATTAATCTCTGGGGACAGCATTGCATTTGTCTATCCAACACTGCAAAGGTTTTAGTGTAGAGGAGATGGAATGTATCTACACATTCACTTGACCAAAATGAGGCTGCACACCACCTCATTTAGGTGGTTAACAATAGCCTCCTTCCATGGATCCTTAGCTGATCTAATGAGTTGTACTGTGTCAGTGCACAGATTCAGCATATTCCTGACCTGGATTGATGAAGTAGGAGGGTGATCACAAATAAATCCAAAGTCTTATAGTATAAACTATCTTCACTATGAATGTCAGACCAAATTCCATTGAAGTTCAACAGCCCGACTGAAGTGATTCAGTTTTATGGTTGCAGACAGTTTGTTGACTGCAACATCTAACTTCTAAAAGATCTCATAGATGTGGCCTGCTAGCAAAGCCATTTCTGAAGCAACGAGATTGAATCCTGACAGATTAAGACATCTCAGTATTTTACCAAGAGCAACATCTGGATTTGTGAAATACATAATATAAAACTTTACATAAAATAAAACAACAACCCTTTCTCACCTCTGCTCTTCAGACCACTGAGAACTAAGCCATGATGAGCAGCATGGGTACTGTTTAGATAAAAGAGGAAACTTGGCATGTTGTTGCCTACAGAGGATGCAACAGAAGTAAGATTCCATTCACACCAAACACCTGATCAAACCTTGTATTAATTAACACCCAGATGGCAAGGTACAGCTTTACTCAATGCCCTAAGAAATCTTAAATTAGGATCCTCAAGTAGAGGAAGGGAATTAAAAACTTCCCTTAATTGTTCTGTATGTTACTAATGAATATTACAGCCTTGTAGATTTTTGGCAACATATACTGCTGGGGTATTATTTTAAACTTTGCTTCCTAAATCAAACAGCCTACTGTTTCAAAGCAATTTTGTTCCCTATCCTACATATTAGCTCAAGCATTAACAAAGTGGACCACAGAGGGCTGTGACAGAGATGGCGTGTGGGCAGCATTTTGCTAATTTGACCTCTCTTCACAGAAATGAGAGGAAACTGTGATCTGAAGCTGACATTTCCTTAGAACATCGCCCAGCTTTCCTAACACTGGGACCACAATTCACTGATAACAGGGCTTTGAAGTAGCTGGAGCACAGCCAGGAAACATTGGAAGTATTCTTCAGAGAATATCTGTTTCAGATTACCCCAATTTATAGTAAACCACACATGCTAACTTTAGCATTTCTTCTGCCTTTAAAGCTTTTCGTCTTCTGGATGATTGATCTTGAACCTTTTCCTTTGGCTCAGTACAGTAACATTTCTTATCCAAACACTGCATTCCTACTTGGCATCCAATTTCTTCCCCACCGTGTGTCAGTAGGTTCACTTATCTTTCTCATCCTCTGACCCACATTAACGTTTACAAATAAATTATTTTGCTGAAGTTGAAACAGAACCTGTGGCAAACATTGTACTGAATGTGGCTAAGCAATTGTTTGTTGTGGTTTCTTTATTCTGTTCATTCACACCTGTGGTACCAAGTCTTCCAGTTCTACACTTCCCCTCCTTGCCGTCAGAGGCAGCAGAAAATAACTATGAGGCAGGAGTTTGGTTTTCCTGGTTTCATTTGAATTCAGTGGAGTTGTACACCCAGGTTTCACAGCATGTAATGCAAATCAATAGAAGCAGCTCTGTAGAGCAAACCACTTGCTGCTGAGGATATGAGATCTGCAGTTTCCTCATGCTAAGTCTAGCCTGATCCCAGGTACTGAGTGTTCGTTTGCAGCCACATGGTTTTATGTGCACATCTTCCAGTCTGGTTTCATACAAAAAGAAATCAGATCATGAGCATCACAACCTTGTGTCGCTACAAATGAGGGTTCAGTTAGAGGTGATGGCTGGTAAATTTCTTCTGATCCAGATTGTAAGACCAGTACAGAAGCACTGTTCGATTCTTCTGAATTATTGGCTGAAAAGGAAGCGAGAGCAATCATCCTGCACAGTGAAATACAGAGCAGTTAGAGCAAGGGATGGCTCTGCCAGCACCCCTCACTCATCCAGCCGCTGTAGAATGTCCATGGCTCTGGCTGAGCACCTCTAAAACAAAACATGATGCATTGTCTGCTCTGTAGCCATACTGTGGGCCTGTTAGCCAGCCTGACTCTCACTGCACAGCCTAGCCATGGTTTCTAGGGCACAGATATTGATAGCCAAAGAGAACCCATTTGATAAGTCTGTCGAACAATCAATGCCAGCATGGTTTAACATCTAAACCATTATGTGAAAGTCTGTAACCTGCTACAAAGTCCTGAGACACTCTTTTGCCTCTTCCCCAGATGAAACTTAATGTCAATCAATGTTAGGCAGAGCAAGAAAAGTGGAGAGCAGACTATTCTGCCATCAGGCACTTGTATTGGAAAGACACTCAGCATTTTTACAAACTCTTAGTTTCAACATATTGTATAAGAACAATGGCAGGAGTAATCCATATAAAAGTCTCCCTTCTTTGTCAAGTACAACAAAAAAAGTCTGCTTTCTGATAGGAAGAAAAAATTTCCTTTCATTACTATTGCAAGTATCTCAGTAAGCTTTGAAATCCAAACAAAGTCACAATTATGAGTTGTGCTTCTCACATTCTGGGTTTTTGGTTTTAGGCCTGTCATCTACTGACTCTGATGATTCACTCTGTCAGTAATAGCACAAAAAGATTAACTGGAATGGTAGGAAGACCAGCTCATTCATTGGTGAGGAAGGGACTATACACATGGCAGGTTGCTTGTTGATCTTCCTCACAAGCTGTGAAGAAAACACAGACAAAAAAGAAATCACTCATCCCTTTGTGCATCCCTCTAATACCAAGGTTGTATGCACTGAGGTCAGGAGCTGCAGTAGGTTGGCCACTTCCTGATGCCGTCTGGAAACCTAAGAGAATCTTTCCAAAGGGAAAAATCTACATACATTTTGGGGGAAAAGAATAACAAAACCAAACCAAAAACACCAAACAAAAATGTCCAGAGGGCTCCAGTTAAATCTGAGTGCTGCCATTAAGCAAAAGACAGCCTCACATACTTCCCTGAACTAGGACTAGCACCCCATATTTCCTACCCTTCAGCCATCTCATTGTTAGACAAAGTACTGTTCCTACTGGTTTAGGGGACTTCCTTTGTAAAACATTACCACTTCACATGAATACAGATATTCACCGAAGAGTGTAATGCCAGTAAACATTGGGAAAGTACAACTTCCCCGCTGTTATCATGTTGTCATCCCATTCTCTTCTTCTTTAGACTATGATTTCACAAGAGGTGCCTTCTGAAGTATCTGAGTTTCCTTTGCTGTCACAAGAACAGCCAAAAAAGTAATAATTTTGGAAAAGACAAAAATTAAATGAATCCATTTTCCATACTGAGGCAACATTTTGTGACCAAATTTACCTACATTTATTTTCAGTGAAAGAATGACTGTCTTGATCCATTTCATTTCAAATGGAATAAAAATCTAATCGTGAAAATGTGATGGATGAGAACTGACCTCATCAAAAAAACCTGTAAGTCTTACATTTTCAGCTGACCTGACACAATGCTTTTTCCTTCCATTTTTTGGTTCAAATGTAATTGTTCAGACAGTCATTTGGCAAAAGTCTTCAACATTTTTAAAGAAAAATTCACTTGGCTATCAAAAGCAGTTGTGGATGCAAGCACTCCTGTTGGGACAGACACCCACTGAGACAACAGGTACCTTAAAATAATGAAATCCACTCTCTAGGGTGGCCTATAATGTTCAGAAAAAAGTACAGACTGTCCTTCTTCCTGATTTTGATTGCCATCAACCACATTTGCCCAATTTTATCAATTGCAGCACCTGAAAATTTATAATTAATGACAATCAGAGGCTGCTATTAGGTTGCAGTAAAAATGACAATTTGGCATTGAGGCACATTTCCAGGACTTCCTGTTCAAATTGCCTGAATGAAGGCTAACTAGTGCTAAAGAAATGGAAGGCTCCAGGAAACTGGCATGTGTCTCTTTCATCCCGGTGGTCTCGCTTCACTCTGTGTGTGGAATTGGATAAAATTCAAGGCATTACAGTCAGTTAAATTTTACCCAAACTTACAACCCAGAATTAAACTAGCTTCTACATTGCAAAAGCATTATGCTAATGATGACAAGCTTCCCACACTGCACTTAACCCACTCTTTACAGAAGCTACCATCCAGAACATGTCAGAAAATCCCGAAGTGTACTGTGATGTCAAGGCAGAGAGCAGTGGTTTTATCAAGGTGACACAAAGTTTGCATGTGGAAGGTGAAGATGGAGTTTACTTCTCCTGTGTCCTACTAAAGAGCTTTGACAGCAGACCATTGTCTCTCACTGATGTCAACCTCTGTAATAAATGATGTCTCCTTGGTGGGGAACTGCCCAATCTGACATCATTAGCAGATCTGGAATTGCTAAAAGGTTTAGGGCTTCAGCATGTTTTGCTTTTAATTGAGCATGAAGCTGACTTGGCAATAATACCAAAAAGAGCCTTACACCCAAATAAAATCTGTTTGGTTTGGCTGGTCTTCATGAAGTGATTCAGAACAACAAAGCTGCACCTTCTTTCTTCATGTCAGCACAGTTGTCAGGACTAAATATTGCAGGCTGCATGTCTTCGAATGAGATTGATTGCACAATCTTTGTGAAAGTGCAAAGCATTTGAAGTGCATCTTGTGTGGGAAGAAAACAAATGGATCAGCCCTCCTCCCCTCTGAATCTATTTGGTTCATTAGAAAAACAGATAAACTGCTGAGTAGGAGACATAAGTAGGGTCATTCTTGCAGGCAAGAGTGCTTATGTCATGCTCACCCTGGGTAAAACTAATATATCCTCATATGGCTTTGGAAAGATTTCTTCTTGGTTCCTAAAAAGAACAGTTGACAGTCCATTAACGAAATCTTTAAAATAAAAGCACATTTTTATGTTTAGAAAAATAGCACATCAGTCCCTAACATAACCATGTTTCCAGTGATCATTTTTCTTGCTAGGGCATGCCACTCTCAATAATACATGGTTTTGAAGATCACAATTCTACAAATACTGAAAGACATTTCCCCCATTGCCACCTGATTCCTGGTTCCCCAGCTCATGAAGACATTCCCCATGCTCCATAAGCTGCATACTTGTGTTTCCAGAATATTATCCATAATAGATTTAATTCCTCAGCATTGTGGACTGTAACTGTATAATAAAATAAATGGGTTGTGTCTGTTTCTTGATCTCTTCACACCCTCAATACATGTATTTTACACAGATGACACAGACATTTCGACTGTAGCATCATCACATTTATTCAGGGAGAGCCCAGTCCTGCCACACTGTAGTTTTACTGCTCATTGTAGCAAAAGCAAGATCTCAGTCTGCAGATGTTTGTCTAATGGAGCATTTTCACAGAGGTTTCAACCCATCTGTGAGGTGGCTTCAAAAGGGGTGCCTTGCCTTTGGCCCATGAGAATTCTTGTGGACCTCTCTGTACAAATTCCAGCAACAGCGTAGCCCTGCAATCAGCCCGACCAGTCAGCTGAGAGGAGTGGGAACTCTGCCAAAAATAAGTAATAAAAGAAAGGAGTTTTTTTAGCCAGATCATCATGCTGCATAATTGCTATTGCCAAAGAAAGGAATGGGTGTGGGCACATGGCAAGATTGAAATAGTCACTCCTCTTACAGCTTGAAGTCAACTCAACCTTGCTGGGTCATCAGCAAGAAACATATCTTTCAGATGTACTGGGCCACCTCCTTTGCTGATAAGTCAACAAAGTTAGGTCATCACTAGAGATGTCTGAACTTAAACCAGCTAACAATTTGTCGTATTACAGCCAGTCTCCCCCTGAAGCTAAATACATTAAGTAGTTCTCCAATGAAAATGAAATATATCCTCACCACCAGTCACTCCTGTTTTCAGAGAGGGCAAAGCAAGATGTATGCTTAATCGTATGCCTGACATGGCAAAACACATAGTGCTTATCTGTTCGTCAGCCCACAGCTGTGATTCAGCTGTAATTATGACTCTTCCCCTGAAATAGCAATTTCATCTATCATTATTATCATAATTATTACTGCACTACTTTTTAAATGGCAATAGCATCTATCTTTGTGGAACGCAGGAAGGCTGTTTTACTTTTGATATTAAAAAGTTCTTTTGCAAAGTAAACATTGGCTGAACCTCAGAGTTGGTATACTGTTTAGGAATGCAGCCTTGCACAAAGCCAGAGGCTTTTCAGGGTGTTAAAAGAAACCTCAGGCATTGAAGTCATCCCCAGGAATCAGATGAAAACAACATGTACACGTGTCAAAATGCCAACTTCAACTGTGTGAATATGTCAACATGATTTGAGCCAGTAGGAAGGCAGGGGCTGTTTGGAACAATAAAAAGCACTATTTACGAGGCTGTTTTCTAAGGTGGATTAATTACATTAAAAAAAAAAATTAAAAAAAAAAACCTTGAAAAGGTAATACACAGAAAACAAGACAAAATGAAAGCTGAAGTAGAACTTAAGAATGAGTCCCTACTGCTACTTGTTCAAGCAAAGTTAATAACTAGAAGCACACACAAAAAAAACAAGTCTGGAATGTCATACACTTTGCTCATTTATAATTAAGACTTCAGTGTTAGCCTCATTTTTACTTTGTTTCATATCCTTTGCTTCCAAGTTGGAAAGTGTCACCAGCTGTCCCAAGCTGATCTTAGAGCAGACCTTATGGGGGAGAAGCAATCATTGCTTATAGGACCCAATCTTTACACTGTAAAATATTTTTCTTTCCACAACTTGACTACTCTCTCCAGCATTATGGAAGACTATTTTCCTTACCTTTAGCATGACATGGAATAGTGGCAAAACCTAGCTCTGTCCTGGCAGGTCGTGTCTGTCTAGTGCTTGGAGATCCTGTGCACCTTTGCAGTGTTGGACTCAGCCCTGCTATTCAGGACCTGGAGAGGGAATAGAGAAGCTGGAGAGGAAGAGGAGTTACCAGCACTGCCGCAGTCTCAGGTCTTTTTGTATGACTTAGCAACCCACCCAGAAAACCCAGAAGATATGAGGAGATGGAAATATAAGCTCCTTATTCTGAAAAGGCAATCTATTGGGTCTCCAGAGCGATAACACCAGCAGTAGAGCCAGGCAGAAAGTGGAAAAAAAAGACACAGAAGACAGACTTTTCAAAAAAACCATTACGAACAAAAAATATTTGGATTCTGAGTTACTGCCCCAGCCCCTTAAGGGTCATAGAGCTATAGCTGTCCATCCTTCTCCAGGACAGAGTTTAAGCCAGACTTTACCTTAGTTTGGTGTCCACCTTTCAGAGATGATGTTGTCAGTCCCAAGGCATTCCCATCAGTGTTTGTCTTGATGAGATATGCCAGGTCAGAGGAGCCATTTCCAGACCCTGGAATTTTTTTGCACATACAAACAAAAACATATTTCTGCCTTGTATTTCCAGTAAGACTGAGCAGTAATTATGACCCAAAGATTAAATTCATGAGCCTTTCTGACTGGTAACACTAACATGAAAAAGATGTATTTGACAATATTTTCTGGCTGGCAAGGGAAGGATAAGCAATGTTTATGAGCCTCTCATTTGCACAGTGGCATAACGTAATGATGGAAGGCTAGAGTTTGTCTGTGTAAGTGAAAGGTAAGAGGCAACATAGTGCCACACCCAACCTCCAGTGAAAAAGCACAAGAGAGCCTATCTGCACAGCCTATCTGCACAGTAATGAAATGGCTCAGTAGCCAATTAAAAACAAAATTTAAAAGGTAGACATTTGTGGTTAGGAGATCAGATGGGAAAATTAGATGTGAATAATCCTGTCTGGAGTAGTGAGCTGTCAGAGCAGGTAAAATTAGTTAAGTAAGATGCTTAACACAAAGAAGTAAAACCTGGGGAAAAACAAAAGTCACAGATTGGCCAAGAAGTACGTATTCTTGATACTCAGTGTGATTGCAGTGATTTGGAAAGTGAGAAATAATTTCAAATGGGATTGAATAGAGACCTCCACAACCACCTCTCCTGGAGTAATTAGGCTCATTGCACAGGATCTTTTGTTTGGCTTTGCCCACTACAAAGTCTCACTGTAGATTCCTTAAAACATGGAATGTGATTCCTAACATGTGCTATGAAGGTGTCAAACAGAGCCTTCTGTGAGCACAACTGTATGACAAGTCACATGAAAGCTATCTGTTTCTGCAACATAAGCAGCAGAACATGGAACCATCATGAGTTTCGTATTTCACGCTTCTCACTGAAATTAGGTAACACTGGGGGAAGAAGAGCGACAGAAAAATAGGTTGTCTAATGAGCTTCATGACAAGAGTTGTTCAAAGGATTTTGTTAAATCCAATCTTTCAAATTATTTTTAGAGCAGAATTGTTTGCACTGAGCCTCAGTGAAGGACTTCTGGCTTCCTGATGTTTGATTCTCCCCAGAACAAAAAGCCCTGGAAGTCCCCCAAGGCACTCAGACCTCTCATTCCTGCAAAACAGTCTGACAGTCAGTATGGGATAGAATGGAATAGGATGGAATTACACAAAGTTGAGGCAACCTTGTGACAGTTTTTTCTGCTCATTCTTCCATTTTTGTGACTCCAATCTAATAGTCAGGCTCTGCATATGTTAAAATGAAGTAAACCAAATATTGGACTTGTGCCTCCTCTACAAAAAGTCATGAACATTCACCTATTGTAATGCACATTCTTAATAAAAATCTAGTTCACAAAATGAGTAAAAGAAATCTGAAATAACTTATGAAATGTGTAAGTAACATGTATAGATGGCATAGGCATTTTTACAATCACAAAACTATCTGAATTCCAGAGTCTCAGCTCAGAAGGGCAGGAGGAATTGTAACAAGCATTAAAAAAGACAAAATCTACAATGTTTCTGTGGCAAAACATCCAACAAAAATAGAAAGAAATTCAGTTCCACTAAAATATCCTGTCTTGAAACCCAAACATGTAATTCTATTTTTATTTTAAAATACATTTTAGTTTATGTATGTATGTATGTATATGTGTATATATACATATATGCATATGCATATATGTATGTATATATACATTTGCTTTCAGAGGAGAGGAAAAAAAATCCAAAATAAAAATGTGTGTCCAGATAATGAAATTTTGTCTTTCAATCTTATTGAAGCACAGCAACTAATCATTTTTACTGTTGTTGTTGTTACTACTAATTTTAATGACATTTCATTGAAACAAATTTCAAAATTCTACTGAAAATTTTTCAGTACCTTCTGCCTAATCAAATATCCACAACTCCATCTCTGCAATCTAACCCTCATTTTACTTCAGAGCACCTTTTGACATCAAAGGAGAAGGGAATAGTACTCAGAGCAGCCTCCTGTCTGTCAGAGCATCTTTAGCACTGGTGTGCACAGAGGCAGATTTTGGCCCTTTTTCATCTAGCAGCTATTCAATGCAGCACATTTGTTATGCTTTGCTGCCAAGAAGACAATCTGCTTTTCATTTCCTCTGAAGAAGAGCGTAATATTATGAGCAAAACATCAGATATAATTAGGCAAAATGGTTGAGTGCCTGACTGAGCAGAGAAGTGGAACTGTCCTGGATATGAAAAATAGCCATACACCTGAGAAAGAAACAAGAGAAAGAAGAAGAGTTCTGGCCTCCCAACTGGAGCGTGCAGAGGCTATCACATGTTATCCTTTCCTTGTGCAAGTGGGATATATCCTAGGGATTGTGCAAACTAATTATGTGTCCTCTCAAAACATCTGGAAAATGACAAAGTAAAATAATAAAATAAAATAAATAAAATAAAATCCCACCGCCCACACCAAGATCCTACTCTTTCCCTACATAATTAAGTAATATGCACCTTAAGATGGAAAACCTGATCCTTACACATTTACTGATTTGTACGTAATCTGGACACAATTCTTCAGTGCTTTATGTCAACTACATGTGTGCCTGCCTCTGAAAAATGTCCTTTGAGTTACAGAATGCGGAGTTTTCAAGAAGCGTTTTGCTGCTAACAGCAAATATCAATTGATTCATTACCATTCATAAGACTTGAATGTTTTGGAACAAGACAGCCTGAATTCTCATACTTCTCTGAGCCACGACAGTGAGTGGCACCACCTCATGCCCCACAGCCCATGAGGTTATGGAGAGCTGGGGGATTCTCCTGGAATGCAGATATCCTTCAACAGAAAGCAGAGGACTCAGCTATCAGGTAACTGAAGTTCCTGCTTCACCAAAGCTGGGTAAAGACCTGAAAAGTGCAGTTAGAAGTACTATCAGTCACCTCTTACTCTTGTCCACCAAACAGTAAATACAGAATTGCTATGGCTAGTAACACACCACAGGCTTCCTATTAACTCTGCAGACCTTGTCTGGACTTGTCTCAGCTTGCCTAGAGCTTTTCTTTTTTGCTTTATTCCGTTGTAAAAGTAATTATTTTAATGATTCTATGGCAATTGCTTTACTTGTTTTGCTTCACTTATGTTTGGTTAATTGTGTTGTACAGCCATTATTTTTATAGAGCCAGATGTAACAAGCAGCTCATCTGTACTAATGAATGAAGTAGACTTAAATATTGTCTAGAACAACAAGATAGGTCAGGTGTAAAGGCAAGGTATGACAGCAGAAGGCTTGAGAGTGAGGATGAGGTCACAGTGTAGAGGAGTACAGACACTGCATGACCAGAGAGAGGGCATGAGACAGCACTGGAGGCTCTGGGGTTGCAACTATCTCACTAATCAAAGAACTGCAGACTCTGTGTGTAAAACTTCAATTCAGGTGAACAAAGGGAACAAAATAAAGTCTCTAATAGATGTAGACACTCCAAATAGCAAATCTGTGTGTAATGTGGAGGTACAGACTAATAAAAAAAACACAAGTGTTAAAGCATGTTAGAAAAAAATTAGTCCCATATGTACCCTAGAGTAAGAGGGAAAGGCCTTCAATACCACCTTCATAGTTCTGCCTGTGTAGGACCTAGGACACTGATGACACACTAACTCTTTTTCCAGACTGAAGCCAGTGAGAGAAAGGGCAGGGGAAGGGTGTGCATAACACCAGAGAAAGGGTATGTACAAAGGAGCATGTGTGTAGCAGTTTTAACTGCACCATTATTGAGGTATTTTCTAGAATTATACTCTATTTCCCTTTTCTCTGGACTAATAACCATTAATTATACTGATAGTGATTCTGTTACACAAAAAAACATTTGACATTACAGAGAAGGCATGTTTTCTTTCTGCAGAACAAAATTTTGAGTGCTACCTTTCACACTACCTTTCACTCATGGATGGTTTTTGTACATGCCCTGGACCCCCATGTATGCAAGAAAGAGCAGCATGTCCATCTGCATTAATGTATGACCAGGAGATAAATTCAGCACTGCCAGTGACAGAGTGTGCCAGAATTTCATACGAGCACAACAGCATATCTGTATTTCTTTTTCTGGGCTGAACTAAGGTGACTCTGCTTGTGCTCTCCAAGCCTGACAGCTCCAAACATGAAATCACACCATCATGGTTAGCTCAGTGAACACAAGCCCTGTTGAGAGCCAGACTCAGGCTACCCCAGATTCTTCACTGCCCTAATACAGTCACAGCACTCTCAGTTCACATCTGGCTGCTTCTCTCACCTGCAAATCAAACCAGGAACATGCTTGAAGATACAGCTCAGAAATCCAAAACACTTGTGCAAACTTTTTATGTTCCTCAGTTCCTTTCTATTCTTTCTATTCTTTCTCTCTTTCTCATTTGATTTTTCATCAGATTTCTGGGTGTGGCTCCTCTCAAGAAGGGCACATAGATGGTTTACTAGCAAGAACACTGCCTACGATTTCACTAGTGGCTCAAGGCAGGGACAATATTAGTAAGAAACACTATGCAGATGTTTCTGTGACAGGATGGCCATGGTTATCATCCCATGGCAGCACTGAGATGAGCAAGAAGCACATCTCAGCCCACTACAACTCAGCACAACATGGTCTTCAAGAGGATTTCCCTCTTCATTAAATGTTCCTGTGAAGTACAATGCCTATCAGCTATGAGAGGCAGTCAGATCTGTTGTTCACTTCAAGAGCACATTAAATATGTTACCTGGATGAGCAGTAACTAGTGAAAAATTTCAGCTGTAGCCAAAGAGGACGATGGGGCTCAGCAGTGCAAACTGATTCAGTCTAATAGTTGTCATAGCTGAGAGTTTCAGAAGGAGATTTACAACAGTTCTGCAGTCTGGCTTTAGCCTTAAAAGTTAGGGTGGGGACTGTAAAGAATTGGCAGCTGATAACAGAAATGGAATGAAATCAAAATATCTATCCTTTGTTTATTCATCATATTGAAATATTTATAATGGTCTAAGTAGCCCTCCACCCACCTCACACTTGAGCTTTTAAATGTGTGTCCAGATTCAAGACTGGCAACATCTTGAGTCCATCTCTGGATTAACCCAAACCCTTCTACTTTGACCATTAACAGATACTTTAAGAAAATGAGACCAGAATCTAAGCTAGCATCAGCTTTCTATTTGCTGTCTAAATCCAAATTAATATTAGGTGTTACAAGACTAAAATAATCCCTAATGAACCCAGGAAATGGCATCCTGAATGAAGTCATCCAAGGCCTGACTCCAGCTAACAGGCCTCTGTTCTATATAAATACATACGTGAAACAAATTTAGGGCCAGCTGCCCTTAACAGAGCAATGTATATTACAATACCCACCTAACTGGATTTCAAGACTCCCTCTGACTTAGGTTTAGCATTTCTCTCCACTCTCTAACTATTTTCTTTAAAAAGAACTGTACTCATTGAGTCCATATTAAAATCACGAACGTCCATAATGCTCCTAGCATTCACATTTGCTTTTTTTATTCTTTTTTTTCTTTTTTTTTCTTTTTTTTGGTTTTTTTTTGTTTTTTTTTTTTTGTTCTCTTTAGGGAGATGGCTGCCAGTAAAGAAGATTACATGTTGCCTTGGATTTTCCCAGAATGTCTCCTTGGATCCAGCACTATGGTTCAGCCTTTTGTACACATGGAGAGGGCAGCTGGAACATTTCAGATACAGATGTGAACCTCCCCAGAGTTAATTATTCACATTATTGTTTGCATCTTCCATTTGAGTTACCCAGTTTGTATTAAAGTCCTACATACTATGCACTAGTTTTGGTGCACCAATACTTTCTGGGAATTTCTGGCTGCAACTAGTGCCCAATATGTATGTTCCCAGACCCTTTTTGGTTTGTGCAGCTGGTAGTGAGATTGTGAACGCATACAGGGAAAAAAAATTCTACCAGAAAAGCTGTTATTTAAACAATTAGATGCACCGAGGACAGTAAGGATAGCTCTTCTAAAACCCTTTAGCTGCCCACAGGCATCCCCTCCCTTTGCTGGTCTGAAATTCCCAGCCCTTTAGACAGTTGTCTTGGTGTACTACTTTTGCTGAAACTGCTAGGCAGTTTATCAAAAGGTTTTTGAACGATGACACATTCTCCCAGACCTGACAGAACAGCTTGCTCATTCCCTCCCACATCCTCCATGCACTTGTTACAGAAGAGCTGTGAAGTTTATGGTGATCTGTTTCAGACTTCTTTGACACTGGATTCTCTGGTCTGATGGTCTGACAACTGATTGATAAGTCCTCTTCTGTAGGCTGAGAATGATGGACCTTTTCCTCTGGGATTCCCATTATAGGGTAGCCTTGTGTCCTCTTTCTTGGCCAAGTGCCATGGGAAAGACAGCTTGCAATGACAGCTCAAAGAATGATGTATGAATTAAAAAAAAAAAAAAAAAAAAGAGGAAGAAGAAGGCTTTGAAAATCATTCAGCATGACTGTGCACACATAGTTTAATATACATGAGTCTTTTTATCATGTAAGGATTATTTCTCACATCTCTCTGTTGACCTCGAATGTTAAGATGAGCCTCACTTTAAATAGGTTTCCCCGGACACGTCTGATCTTTAGGCACTCTTTTAAAAGAATTATCTACTGGGATCAATTTCCAAACAAAATCCATCACATTCAAGACATGGATTTCCAACTTCACAAGCCATTAGTTAAGCTGAAAGAAGAAATTGCAGAAACTACCATGGGTTTCCCTAAAAGTTATATGATCTTGTCAGTGCATCAGAGGCCAGCAAGACCATTACGGGGGAATGGCTAATGGAAGGATGAATGGAAGGAAGAGGCAGCTGTTCAAGATGTGGGAAAGTCACTCATGCTCCTCGAGAATCTTCTTGGATTCCCTCTGATTTAATGAGGTGGTTTTCCTCCACCAGTTACTGCACAGGTATGGTTTCATTAAGCAGCTGGTAGCTTATAGAGCTCCGTTACCTGATTCATATCCATACCACACTGAAAAAAAAAAGCTACTAAAATATCCTGGGTTGGTGGAATAATGGAAAAAACATGACAAAAGTTGACAGTGCAAAATATTCAGTCCAACTTCTATACAAAAAAAGGTGACTAAATTTACCCAGACTTAAAATTTTCAGGCTGAACAAGGCATCCTAAAGCATTTGTTTTACATCTAGTCATTAACCCTTTTCAGGAAAAGCAGTTTCTCAGAATCCCTCAATGTGGAGGACTCCCAAAATATTGTACAAATGGTAATTGAGAATTTAAACATGCAGACAGTTTTTAATCTCTGCTTGCACATTTCTGTTGCTGGTGGGGTTTCTTGGTTTGTTTTTGTTTGTTTGATTGTTTGTTTGTTTTTGTTGGTTTTTTGTTGTTGTTTTTTTGTTGTTGTTGTTTTTGCGTGGATTCCCATTGGGTTTATCCTGGACTTGTTATATTTGTATTAGGTAGAACTATTTCATTAGTTCTATGGCTTAGGACCTGTCACAACAAGAGAGAACAGGGGGAGGTCTGGGAAAGCATTGGGAGACCCATTGCCTTGGAGGATTGCTCAGGAGTCTGACAGTGTATATTTTGTCAAACATTCAAAGGTGATGGGCAGATATGGAGGGAGATTTTTTCTCTTTCACATTAACCAAATACTTCCCCAGCCACACCAAGGTGCTCATCACACTGACAAAACCCATGCAAGCACAGTGCCCATATCACTTACAAGTTCAAGCACCTATGGAAGTCTGCAGAATGGAAGCCTGAATCTAAAAACATTAAGGCATCTTGTTACTATTATGCCCAAACCTAACACCTTTCAGAGACCAAGTCACGTATAAGGAGGTATGTTTGCTATCTGCTGGCCATGATCAACAGAACACTTGTCTTTGCCAGAAATACTAAGAAGATACTAAGAGGAAGAATCATAAAAGTGAAACTCTCTCCTGTGTCATTGCCATAACCCATACTGGGTTCACTGGTAGGGTAGTCAGACTTTTAATAGAGATGAGTGAATTCTGGGGCCTGTCAAAACAACTCATTCATCCAAAGGTCTGCTGAGCTTGCTACTGCTTTCAAGCAAACCTACAAGATTCACCAAGGAAGAATTTAATAGGATAAAATAATACTAAATCTCGTGGTGTGGGCCTGAAAACAAAGAAAATTCAACCATATCAGATTCTTTGAATTTTATGTGTAGGTGGATCATCTGATGCTGAGTATGATCATCTGTAAAAACACTTAACTCTTCTTTTACTTCATGTGATTTCAGGTAGAAACAAGTCTACTGAAATTTAGATTTAATTTTTTACCAGGTTTAGAACACCAATCGTGTTTTCTATAAAGATTTGAATTATTTGGAAGTCCTTATTCAGCTGTAGATGAAAAAAATATCAAATCCATCTATTTCTGTTGTCAGAGCACCAAGTTCACAATCACAGGCATTTGTTGAACTCCTGTAAGTACTGGCTACCAAAGTGAATGACAGAGATACAATCCAACACATTTTCTTTCTTCTATCATTCTTTTTGAAATTAAAGGTAAAAATGCTTATACTAGTTGAGTTTTGGGTTTCCAGAAAGAGAGAATAAGCAATTTCACTGAACAAACAATAACAAAAGCAAAATGTGAACAGTGGAGTGAAAAGTCAGGGAAAGGGGTGCTTTAAGTCTTGAATTCCCTTATGTTGCCTTTTTCCATGCAGAGACATCTCATATTTGTTACAATCTTTGGCAACATCACTTTAAACGAAGATGTTGCTTCATATGACTGGCCTAGGAAGATAGCCTGATGCTGTTTCCAATAGGACTGAGAACAGTCTCAGAGTTTCAAGAGGGGCAGTAGACAGCCTCAAGGGCTTGGTCAGACTGGTGTACACAAAGGAAGAAAAGAAACAGCACTCACTGGTAAAGGACCCAAGTATACCTGATGAGCAGGGGCATCTTTCTCTAGCATCAAAGGCAACATCACAGCGTGAAATTCAAACATCTGAAAAGTCTAATGGCTGAAAATTCAAATAAGCTGTCAGTCTGCTAAAAATTATTTTTAATTCAAAATAAATCAGGCTAACAATTTACAGATGTTTGGAAAGAAAATGTTTAAGTTACTCGCTTTCAAAGCCTGAGCCCTCCCTACCTTCAGTATTCCACTTGCATCTTAATGGTTGTGGTGACTTTCTGCCACTGACTGTTCCCTCCTGGTACACAGCACAAACCTGAAATCACACCCTCAGCCTTGACATCACATAATTTCTATTATCTTCAGAGTTAAGCAGTGGATATAGGGAGAGAAACTCAGAAGCTGATTATCCCTTAACAGAAAGAATTTATGAAGCAAAAGTGTGTTTGTATATATACATAAATTTGGTGAAATTGTGAAAATCTTAAGCAGTAAAAAAGCTCCTTAGAGAAAATAGTGCACATAGATCTTTTAGGATTTATGCTAGTACTTTCTAAAAGCCCACCTATATACATGAAGCCCACCTGTATTGACAAGCCAGAAAAGGAATCTTAAATTATGTATTTTACATTCACCTCTCCAGTCTAATCCTTCCAGTTCTGAGGGAAGCTGTGTGGCTGGCAGATAGGAGGAAGGCAGGTAAGCCCCATCATTGTGCCAATGACTTTGTCTCTACTTCCTACACCCAGCCAAATCTTAGGTGAGGAAAGACACGGCTACCTGTCCAGTTTATACTGTCCTTGCTACCCAGTTAGGGTCTTTCTTCACTTTGTTTCTTCCATGGTTGGAATCTATGGGAATTTCTTCAATATTGAACATTTTATTTTTTTTAAAAGTTATAATGACAAATTTAGCTCCCTAATGCATCCAAATTCCTCACCAAAACTGGAAAATTGAATTTCTCTTTTTTTCCTCAGATGTTCATTTTCCATTTTCAAGTTTCCACTTGACAAAAGTATACAAGAAAATGAAAGAAATGCATCTTCCTGGAAATTCTTTGCCTTTTTTGCCTATTCATTCTACTTCTGAATGTGGCAGGGGTGGGAGATAAACTCACAACAGCTTATTATCAACGTGCATTATATTTTTTTGAAAGTGGATGAGAAAACAAAAGCTGAGAACATTTAAAGTTTTTCTGCAAACATTTTGCCCATACAATTAAAAAAAAGAAGTGTATTAGTACCATTTTGCTAGAGTTGGCCTAGTGAAAATTTTTCTTCTGCTGGTTCTATGATCTGGGAGAAGACCAAGAAGGGAAGGGGGAATTTTGATACAATCAGTTCATCATGGAGGACAGGAAGGCATCTGATTGATTGTGCCAAAGTACTGAGGGAAGCACGGCTCACATGACTAAGGTTTGGTGTACTGACTTGTCCCCAGTGAACATATCACTATGGTTCTTTCTTCAAAAATGAACTTTGGAGCCTAAATCACTCTTGAAACATATTCAAAACTACTCTGGACACATTTACAACATCAACAGTAAAACTGCAGGGAAAATTTTTTCCAATCGATCTCTTATGCATTTGTGCCATCTAGTGAAAAACCCAGTTGAAATGTTTTGTGAGAGGGAAGGCAGATTTGGCCTCCTCTGAAATGCTTGTGAACTGGTTCTCAAGAGTGCTTTGGTGGCTCACTGGGTTATTGCCTTCGTCCATCATGGTTGGGCTGCCACTTTCAAACCCTAGCAGGAGTGCAAATGAATGTGACCTGATAAACCAGAGCCACCAAATCGTTTCTGTGTCATAGGGATAAAAAATCAAATAGCTGGATCTCAGTCTCATCCTCTCACAGTCCCATAAGTGACATTAGCAGTTAAGTGTGTGCAACAGAGGAATGAGCAACTCAGAGTCATTCTGTGTTCAGGTATGTAGAGTGTAATACCTACATTTAAACAACTGATATCTGCTATTCTGCAAGGGGAGCCTTAATATTATTCAAATTAATATCCATTTGGACTGTAAAAACCATACTGGTATTATCCTGGGACACAGTTTCTTACATAGCTCATTGCTATTTTGGGACCATAATACATTATGAAGACATAGCATTATTCATAGTAATAGCAGCCTGGAGGCCCCAGCCAAAAACAGGGAAACTTGAGCATAGCTCTGATTTACAGCCTAACCCAATAAGAGGGGGGAAAATGAAAAATCCTCATTTTACAGATGAGAGCAAAGAAGTTCCAAAGTCAGGCAGGACAGGTTTATGCTGTATGTTTTAGGCCAAATCAAGGGTCTGATTATGATAATGAGTTAGTGTCCAAGGGTGTTGTCTTAGGTTTTAACCCTTATATTTTTTTGAATTGTGTATTGCCTAATGTGTAACTCTGAGATGCTTCATAGCCTGTTAGCTGCTGTTCTCTCATGCTAGGATAAACATAACAGTGCCTCTCTGGGCTTGCTCTTCAAGGACACTTAGACAGTCCAGGCCCAAGCTTCTAAAGGCGGCGGGGGGGAGCGAACTAGGGGAGCTAGGGGGAAATTGCAAAGTATTAATTGATGAATTTATGCTGATATGCAAATGGACCAAACCTATAAAGGTGTGGAGAACACGTGACTTGTCGTCCATTTTGGGTGATGCCCCTAGGGGGGCTTTGTCTGCCCTAAATGTACCTTTGAAGGCCTTTCAAATAAATACCCACCTTTTATTCCCTTACTCCTGACTAGTCTCAGTTTTTGGGCTAGCCTTTTCAGGCAACAAGGGTATACAGGGTATATATCCATGTCTATGAGGTTCCCTTGTCTCTGGTGTCCTGCTCCTGCATGGCTTCCAGGACTGCTCAGACAAGGGTCTAAGGAGGCTTGCAAGGATTCAAAGCCTGCGTAAATCTCCTAAAATGTTAGTTGATTTTGGTTTAGTTGGTGTAATTTAAAGCTTTATCTGTGGACCTTGTTTCCAGATTCCAGGCCAAAATCCCTAACCAAGTGTTGTTTTGGTATTTTGCTTTGAGCCAATATGTATGTTAAACGACAGCAGTCAGATCCTGTAAAAGATGTTGGGTTTGTTTATCAGTATTTCAAATGTAGCAACCATCCAAGCGCTGACTTTCCCCCCAGAGAAATAAACACAATTGCAGGACAAAACGACAGCTCCACATGCTATAAAATAGTGCCATCTAGTGCATACTGGATGTTAAAAAACGTCTTCCCTCGAGGGAAAGCATCCTGAAGGCAACTGTTGAACACATATTTAGCACAAAAATTTCAATTGTCCATAAAACTTGAGTCCAGAACATACAAATTAATTCTATGTGTTCAACTTGTGAGTTCTTTCATTAAATGCTTACACAGAGAAAACATTCTCCTTACAACAAATTCATAGCCAACCCCAAAATTAGGCACATATTTATTACAGCAGTATCAGTTTCACAGCCTGTGTACTGAATTCGCCTAAGGAAGAGTAAAGCAATCAAAGAAGAATCACTAATGAGTCTCAAGTAATGAGACTGGTTATAACTGCTCTTAAAAACCTTCTGATAAGGCATTTATAACAGCCAAACAGTCAAATTTACAAACCACTGTTTTGCTTCTGAGAGCAACATTGCAATTAATTCAGAAAGCCTAAAGATGTTGCTTACAGCACAGAAGCCTCTAAAGACAAAAACTGCCAGAGCAGCACCAGATGATCCTCAGCACACCTGCAAGCAAGCTCATACCAGAGAAGCCAGAGGAGCATTTCCCCAAACTCTCCACATCCCTGCCATGATAGGACACACTCAGTGCTGTTCAAGAGTTTAATCTATAGGAGTATGTTGCATTGAAAAATTAAACCACTCTAGATTGGACAATAACCAAGTTCCTGCCCATGGTACAATATGGTGCGACAGTCACCAAATAAGGATGTATGTTCACGCCACCACAGCCCTGTCACAGAACAGTCATTCCTCCCTAGGAAGCTTTCTACACCTTCTTGCTCCTGGGTGCTCCACCAGATCCTTCAGGACACTGGTTATCACTGTAATTCAAAACATGCCAGATGCCCCACAAGGAAGTACAGCCTGTCCAAAATGGATAAAAAAGAAGTTTGTCATTGCAGCTCTTTGTTAATAGCGGTATTATTTTTTGTCCCAGATATACATCAATACCTTCAAGCACATTTGTCAGACGTGATTTCAGTAATTTTCATGTAGTGTATTATTCTTGACAGAGATACTACTATGCTAGAAGTGTACAGGCTGTAACACTGATATTTCAATAGGCAGATGTCTTCCTCTGAATCTGCAGTGGTCCAGTTTATCCACATGACAGGAAGGACCCTGGTACCACTGGAAGTGTCTGCTCTTGCACAAGGTGCACAGTCTTGACTGATTGCCCTGATTAAAGGGTTCTGTGGCTGTTTCAGCTAGAGCAGAAATGTCAGCTCAGGTGTCTTGGATCAAGTCCAGGGTACATAATTGCATTTTTCCTGTCTACATTTCCTTTTTGCTTTTTGTTGGATAAACTATTCCTCATGCTGCAGCCTAAATTGTGTTTTGCTGCTCTGTATGCTAAAAAGCTGCCATATTCCACCCCAAAGCTGGCTGTATTTAAAGGATGGATTAACTGTTCTTTATGTATGCTGTTTGGAACTGGATTGCATGGTCCATTGTGTGCTTTAAGATCATTCTTATTTAAAATAGTGGTTTACCACTGGTATCTTCCCCTTATACTCAGGTCTCAAAAGAAGCATATGACAAATAGGCCACTGCAGAGAGTGGGTTAATATCGACAACGAGCCAAAATCAGTGTTTGGTTAGAATCTGATTGCTGTGAGGTTTTTCTGGAGGGGGCTGGGAGGGAAATAGCCTCTTCAGAATTAAGGAAAAAATAATCCACTTACATCATAGAAAGTTGGAATCACATCAAAGGCTGTGAAAGCTTAGAAATTGGCAGCTTGAAATCCGCTAAGAACTGAAATGAATTTATACCTTTTTTTAATAAAGCTGGAACAATGATTCAAACAACTTAATCCTTTAGCAATTTCACAACCTTTTGTTACTTTTCAGAAGTCCCTCTCTTGTCTTGGTGTGTCAAATCACCCGTTTAAATCTTTTTGCATATTTAGAATCAAATTCTGCTCTTCTAAGTGTTTGATGCTGTTGAGTTCAATGTGCTTGGGACAGCTGCAGAGCTTGGCCTCTGGCCTTGACACGGAGGGGATGCCAAAGTGGGGCAGCACAACCTGAAGACAGCATAGTACTCTGTTCTCTGCATAGTTGTGCTCTGCTGGAGCCTTTTGGAGAAAGTCAATTAGCCCTCATTTTTAAAATGGGAGTAACAGCAACCTGCTTCCCAGGAGAGCTGAAAAACGTAAGCACATCCATGTGACAAAACCTATCTGGTATCAATGTGCAACAGGCTCACTGGCCTTTCTGAAGCAAGTGCCTATATACGTGCACATGTATGACCTCTTCGGCCCAAAACAGTCAGTAGAGCATCATGTAGATGCAGGATGATTGATGAGATGTAGCATCTGAGTCCATGTCTGAAGATTAGGGCATGGTATCCTTGGTGTCAGAATAGACAGTCTGGCTTGACCTGTGGTGCAAAAAATGCCCATGCCAAGACCCAGGTGGGCCAAGGGCACTAAGGCACAAGCTTAGGGCCCCTTCAGCCCAAGAGGGGTGTGAATCCATGGCATGCCCTCTCCCAAGCTGCACCTCAGCACAGAGCAGTGAATAAACCAGATGGGATCCCAGTCTATTCCCTCTGTTGAAGGTACACCAGTGGATAGCCAAGAAGGTAAAACTCATGATGGGGAGAAGTAAAAGGAGCCTGATCCTGTAGTTATGCAGCTGAGGTGCTCAGCTGCTAAGATGATCACCTGGGCTGTTTCTTCCTTTTAGGGGCCTGTTGAGGTGTTGTTTTGGCCTCTGGAAATAAAAGAAAGAAATAACCCAGGCAGTCTCAAACAACCCTTTTCAGATCAAAAGTTTGACCACTGCTTTAGGTGCTGGTTTCAAGCTCTTAAGTGCAGGCCTGACACAGCCAGACCAGCTCCTGCCGGCCCAGTGTGCTTTCTGGAGCAAACACCACCCTTTCCCTGACACCGTGGGATGAAGCTTTACACACACAAGCACACATACGCCTGTGTTAGTTTTCTGCAATGTTAATACTGTTTGATCCATGCACATTCTAGGTATAAAGTTACTTTTACACATTTCCTCTACTGATGGTCACCTTTACTAACCAGCAGGATCATGCTCTCACCCTGCAAGAGCTCAAGATTCCTGTGCTGCAAAAAATGACACCTTTGAACAAGAACTGGCTCTTCTGTAGAGCCACCAGGAGTACTGGGGAGGAAATATACTGAAGAAGCTCCCAAGTGTACCTCAAAAGCTCAGGTATTAGGAGCAGAGCTTAGGTAGTGCTTTTTGACTGCTCTAACATCCTTCCTTAAGAATGTGAGATCTTTTACCCGCCCTTGTCTGTGAAAGGAAAGCATTTGTCCCTTGTGTTCACTCTGTCAGCATGCATAAAGCTCTGGTAAGGTTGTGTATACTCAGAGGGACTGCATCCCTTTTGGAACCGGGAAAAGGGATCCAGAACATCCCAAGCAGCTCTTCTAGAGCCAGGTGAGGCAGAGATTGCTCTCAGTTTCCAATATGAAGTATTCTCAAGAGTCAAGACGTCCAATTCAATGTACTGAGCAACATGATAATACATGGAGGGAGATCAGCATCTGTGGAAGGCCATGGCCCCTAGAAACCACATCTGTTAGTGATGAGCATCTTGAAAGGTGGTGAAATAGATTAAAAACTTACCAAGATCTCATAGGAGTCCTTGCTAATGCATTTCTTTCTGGTTTTAGTATTTAGTGGAGGATGGTCTAGAAGGTGGTTCTCCCAGATGCTCTCCATTGGGAAGAATTAATCCCCAGGCAGTTTGGTCATTCTCATCTAGGAAGCACTTAGAGGAAAAGTGTAATGGGTCAAATCTGGGGGTTTTTTTGCTTTAAAGCAATAGACCATGTTAGTGAATAAGGGTTTAGCCTCCTCTGGTTTTAGATTCAAGGTCCTAGCCTGGCTGACACAGTCACATTCAGACACAGACAGGAATTGCCCCGTAGCAATGTCAAGTGAGAGTGTTTTCCAAGCACGATAATTAGAGCAGTTAATTATTTGCAGTGTCATAGGTGTGCATAGCAATACATCGTTTAGACAAGTCCCTACCCCAAGGACCTTACAGTCTAATCTGGATGGACATAATTAAAGAATGACCCGTAAGTAAGAGCAGAAGCGAGTTGAATTTGAGCTCATCCCCTATTTTGTCTGTGGGACATGCTGACCCTGTGAGCAGCTCCTATTGTGGCCGGATTTGTTTTCCAGCGGCGCCCGGCAGCTCCGGCGGCCTGGGAGGACGGGCAGCGGCGCCTCTCAGTTCCTGAAGCTCTGCCGCCCTCCCGAGGCCACTCGGGCTCGTCCTGCTGGCCTCCGCAAAGGTTCCAGCCCGCCCTTTCCTTTGGGAGTGTCATCTCCTGTTTGTGTGCATGTGGCATCCCGCAATCCTTGGGATCAGTACTCTGCCAGCTGAGATAGATCGTTCCTTTTTTGTGTCCCAGAAAACGAAATATTTTCCCTGCAGAACACATATTTTACTGCCTTTTTCTTCAGAGCATTAGGTGATAGTAGAATCATAGATTACTCTGAGTTGAGAGGGACCCACAAGGATCACTGAAGTCCATCTCCTGGAACTGTCCAAACACTCCATTAACTCTGTTAGGCTTGCAGCTGTGACCATTTCCAGTGCCCAGCTACTCTCTGGGTGAAGAACCTTTTTCCTAATATCTAACCTCAGCCTCCTCTGACATAGCTGCAGGCCATTTTCTTCGGTCTGCCACCCAGACCACGAAGAAATCAAGTAGAGAAGTTCAGGCCATGATACTATGTGACCAATAGTACATATTGACACAGGGACAAACCAACACCCACAGCAGAACCATGAACTTAGATATATTCCAATCCAGCCTGGATCCTGAGTAAGGTAGAAAAGAAACTTTTACAGCCTTGGTGCCCTCACTCCTGAAAGGCTCTTCTGAATCCACACAACCCTCCTTGTGGGAGCTGGACAGCAATGTCCTTCTGCAGCTGTTTGACTGTATCCTTTCATCATATAGTTACAAATCCCAGCTACGTCTTCTGGATTTCAAAGAACTAACTCTGAAAAGCAGAAAAGCTTCATGAGTGAAGAACCAAAGCAGCCCTCAGCAAATGAGGAAAAAGACTTTGGAAGGACCTCGGAAGATTTCTTTAGAAAATATAAAATAGCAGCAAGAAAAGCCATAGATTTAGTATTTTGCCAGGGAAATCTTCCCAGGTTCCTACACATACCTCTGAAAAAATTTTATGGGACCTCAAATAATTCTTGCTTGCATTTCCATGAAATAACCAAAAAAATTTGCACATTTTTACAGAGAACCAACAGGTCCTTTGTCCGTGCATATGCCCAGGAAATGGCAGTTCAAAACTCTGGGCTATCCCAGTCACACAGCTCAAAGGAAGAGATTAGGGATGTCCTAGCCAGCTGAACAGCAAATGTTTATTACATAAGAAAATTGTGGTGATATAAATATTGTTAGGTTGCCAAGGAAATTGTAAAAAACTTCACACTCTCCATTAAAGTGTACACAACTTTAGACAAAGACGTCTCTATGGCTTTGGGACAGAATGTGAGAGACATGGTGAGCTTTAAAATACACTTGAAAATGTACAGTGTGATATTGGAAAATCCAGACTATCCATTAACCTTTTACATGTGTATGTATACACGTATTTATATGTGGACAAAACCAGCAAACTGAATGAAGTACACAACACTATACTTTAAATGGACTTTATATGGACACCTATGTTTTGACTGCTTTTAGTTGTTTTTACTGAAGTATATTTTAAATATAGTTTTAATAAAATTAAAAGCAAAATCATGTCACAAATATAGGTTATGTAAAAATGAAAGCATGAAGATACAAATTGTTCCAAACTCAACACAAAATTGTGAAGACACATGTCACTTGTTCAGGAAAAAAAAAAAAAAAAAGAGAGAGAGAGAGAGAGAGAGAGAGAGAGAGAGAGAGAGAGAGAAAGAGAAAGAGAAAGAGAAAGAGAAAGAGAAAGAGAANAGAGAGAGAGAGAGAGAGAGAGAGAGAGAGAATTTCTCACTTCCAAAACAATTCTGTCCATTTGTTTCACTTTTTTTTCCAGTGCCCAGAGAAGCTTCCTACAGTATCATTTTCCCATTAACAATTTATTACATTTTTGTCCCTCTCTCCTTAATTTGCACCATAGAATGCCATGCTTAACAGTAAAAATTTATTCTTTATTGCTCAAGTCAAACCTGTATGTTTCTTTACCTATAGTAGGGACAATAAGAATTGTGACAGTTGTTCTTCAATGCAAGAGCAGAGTAGGTTTTGCACTGCATCTCTCCGCTTACAGTGTCACAACATGAACAAAGATGCTGTATATCACCCCACTAATGCAAACCTAAAGCCTGCTTCTACTGTGACTGCTATGCAGGCTCTTTCTGTAGTACAAGAGCCGTATTAGACAGTGCAGAATAACATTGCTTAGCTGCAATGGGGATGAACCTGAAGAACTGAAGGTATAGAAGTCAGGAAGTCACTGACAGCTTCCCATGTTAAATTCAGAAGACTGAAGACTGAATCTTTAACTTTGTGCTTGTCACAACCACACCCAACTGCCCTATAAAAATACACAAAGGATCATAGTTTCCTGAACTCTACTCAATCCAATCATATTTCTGGGGAAAGCTATGCTCATAATTCAGTTGGCAATTAATTCTTTACCACACTGAAATATCATCATGTGTCTCTTGGAATGCCTGACCCTCATGTTCTACATCATGCTACAGACACAAGAATTAACAACTATATGGACATCTACGTTATCTTGTCATGCAACAAAAGACCAGTGTAAACATACCTGGCAAATCAATATGATCACTTCTGCAGCAAATCATTCCTTTTCTTGGTCTTTATTAACATTTGAAGGATGCAGATTAACAGAAATCAGCAGAAATTGATCTTAGGAATAGATATAACATGTAACCTAAATTTTCCAGCTCTTCCATGCTTACAGGCAGTTGGAATTCATTGGAAAATACTTTACATTGAAGAGAATCCAATTCCAATATGAAATAAAAATTCAACTATTTGAGATTTTTCAAAAAAAATAGAAATTTCTGTTTTCTTTGTGTCTGTGTAAAGAAAAATTATTTTGCCTATGAGAAGCAAAGCAATTAATCTTTTTTTCTCCTCTCTCACCCGATTTTCTCAGAGAACTCCAGAGGAGAGCTACTTTAGATGGGTCCCAAACATAAAGCACTGCCAGAAGTCAAGGCCAGTATGGTCTTAGAAGAAATTGTTTGCTCCAGAAATGCCAAGTAAGGGTTCCCAGATAAGCTGCTGGAAGTCTGGAAGACTCGGCACTGTTCTCAAAGTTTTCTGGCAAACCCATGCTGGGGAGAATTGTGATGTGCCTTAAGACTAATGATGATCCTGACGTATCACTCCAGCAGTGCAGTCAGCTACTCTGTTTAGGTCATTGTCATCCCTAGCCTGACTCACCAAAATCAATTTCTCAAAATAAAATGCTGTGTGAAATCTTAAAACATTTTACCACACCTACACTTCATGACTCCATCTCTAGATGAAAATCACTGAAAAAAAATTCACAGTCACCTATAGAAATATTTAGAAGTGTAGCTTCCAAACAATACTCCTCATTCAAAATTACTTACATCTTTGATGCTTCCAGCTGAGAAATTAAGCTAAGTTGTCAGCATCAAACTAAATAAGTAGCAGATTGTTCATTAAAATCAATTAGGACAGATTTTTTTCTTTTGAATTTCCATGCTGAATCTGAAGCAGTTGCATTTACAGCTGCCCTTCAAACATCCATCTTGAAAATGTGGAGGTATCAGGAATTTAGTTAAGATTTGATGTTTCTCCCTAAAATAAGTCAAGAACATACTACCTTATGTAACTTGGGTAGCACAGAACTTTTCAGAATTTGAAAGACAACAGACATAAGATTGTTTCCAAGAAAATTAATTGCAATGACCTCAAACAAACGTCAAATGAAAGAAAGCAGATTCTGAAACAGAAACACAACTAACTTTGTAGTAAAAGTCTACTCACGTTAATGATATCCAAGCACATGCGTAAAAAGAACTTACATGATCCAGGGTGTACTTTACAAAGTATTGCTAAGACTCACTGTAGTATTTAGATTGTCCCCCTCCCAAAAAAAAAAAAAAAA
>VZRZ01005378.1:0-17714 GCA_013398175.1 Climacteris rufus
GAGGGGGGGAAAAAAAAAGGCAGCCCTGCTAGTAACAAGGCAGGGACTTCACACAGATCTAGAACAATAAATATCCTGTGCTGCCACGGCAGGTTGTGTAACCTGGTTTCCTGATCAGCGAAAAAGGCCATAACTAATGTGTCGATTAACCCGGCGTCTGGATGGCCTCGATCTAAGTTTTCAACTGCAAATCGTACGGCTATTTTAGAAATAAGAAGTCGGTGCCCATTTGTAGCCCTGCATTTTCATATTCAAATCAAGATAGAAATTATTGGAAAAAACTTTCATTAGTGAATTCGTATCGTCTCATACCATGATGTTTAATAGTACTATGCTATTTTATTTATGATGCTTATCCATAGAATTTTATCTAAAGAAAAGAAGTGTGTGTTTAAATGAAGTGGTACTGTTCTTTGAAAAAAATCGGAAATGTTTTAGAAGAAAAGAACTAAAAAAGGATTAAAAAAGGGAACAGCTCATTGCATTAATCTTTCATGTTTATAAAATTGGCTTGTGGCAAGACTAATAACTGCACATTGAAAATATGAAGACGGATTTTCATATTCATGGGGAGTATATGCAGTGTTTTCTTTTAAAAAGAATAACTGAAATTTAGCCATTTAAATGCAACAGTCAGGAACTCAAATGCTTCAAGACTTTCTCTGTATTTTTCAGACAAAATCTTTGCTTGGGAGCAAGAAGGATGAAAAAGGTGACAGTATCTCAATCTAAAATTCAACAAACTTATTAAATGGAAATGCCATCTCAGTTAATATTCATGTGATTAAAGTTACAAAGTTCAGTATTGTAGGGTAGAGAGTGAATTGCAGAGTCGTGAGCAGACCAGTGTCTTGGATTTATACTTCCATTGCTTCTTCTTTTTGTGTTGATTTTATCCTGTGCTTGGTAGCTGCTTACCCTGTAACTTCTGTTGCACTGTATTTTTCTGGTCAAAGTAATGTTTTTTTCTTTTGTCTTTGATTTAATAATTATACACTGAAGACAAAGTCATTGTGCAACACATTTTTGTGAATTCCTTGGAAATGTATATACTTCAGTGTTTCTTTCATTACATGTATATTGAAATCAATTTTTCTAAACCAAGAGGTGGTTGACAATCTGAGAGACAAGAAGATTAAGCCTGCCTACTTAAACCTTTACTAACTAGGCCATTGGTCAGATGTGAAATATAAAACTCTGACTTCAAGGTACAGTGTGCTCAGTAATACCAGTCTAAGGTATTCCTCTATTCCTTGTAGCTTGCTCCTGGTAGAGACTTCCTTCTTCATTCTTCCAGTGCTTCTGTCTGTACTGCACAGCAAGTATGGTGTGAATCAGATCAGGGAGCTGATTTGGCTTGAAGTTGTGTGCTGACGTGCACTTACCATCGTATGGTTGCCAAAAATAGCACTGTCCTGCTCCTGTGTTACTTCTTGCACTATGTTGGTACAAATGTTTCTTTGGCTTCGCAGTGGGCAGGCTTGGAGTACTATTCCCTATGAGAAATAATCCAACAGAAAGGGATGACCTTTTAGATGCTGTGTTGGGACCACTTTTTGAGGGAAGTTTTTTTGAGCGGAAGTGGTAGTCAAGAGGACAAGATTGGGATCAGTAAAAAGTAGTTTTGCTTCTCTTGTGGTGTAAAATATGTGTCAGACCACATAGCCTTAAAAGAAAACTTTACCATGGAAGCTGTCTTTAAATCTGAATTCTTCCTTCAACTGTTTGAGGCTCTAACAGGAGACAGGTGAACAGGTTTAGCTGAGCCAGGGTTGAGAGTCTGGAGAGGAGTACGTGGGGGTGGGAGGTGGTGTGTGCGTGTGTGTGGGGAATACTTCAAGCCAGGATTACTGTAAAATACATTATGAAACCATGTCACACTGAGACACTGCAAACGGGAGTTTAGGGAGGAGAATGGCAGGGAAGCAGAGAAACCTGTAGTAGAAAGTGCAGTGAATCATTACAACCCCTGGTGATATGATTGCTGGTGAGTTTATGCTGATCTAAGACTTTGCTTCTGGAAAGGGCGGGCTGCCCTTCCTGCAATTCTGGCTTCATCGTTTCCTTCATTCTTATTGCTTCTAGTGATCACGAAGTTGTGGGGTAGGTTGGATTATCTCATTGATCTGTTTGAAAGCAAACTTGCTAAATCAGGAGTCTGGCAGGTTGTTTCACTTGCTAGAAAATGATGTGTCTGTAGAGCCAACATAATGCAGGCATTGAAGAGCAGGGAAAAGTGGGATTGTCTCTTTCGGTAGCAATTTAAGTTAAATGTGCTTATGCACATTGTGAAGTAGCCTTTCTAATTTTTTCTGCCTAAGTATCTGTTCTTAAAAAACCTCAACAAACAAACCCCAGAAGGCCAAACAGACAAACCCATCCCACCATTGTCCCACAAGCCCTCAGCTTTCTCTATTTACATCATTCTGCAGTCACATTGCAGTTGGTGGCAGAGAATCTTCTCTAGTTGTTGTTCATATATTTTTTAAACGGAGTGAAAGTGTGTCTTTGCAGTCAAGACTGCTAAATCTAGAATTATGTTTGTACAATCAGGTTCCAGCTTTATCTTGTTTGCACGTACTTTTATCTTGTAGATTTTCCAAAGAAATCCATGATTGTGTTTTGCATTCTCAGGCAGTGCTGATGAGCTTCTGTAAAACTGAGTAAAATACTGCATAAAACCTGACATTTTATATGTAGGTTGATAATGAATAATATACCGTATGCTAACTTTTCATCATAACAATGATTTTTTTTTTGGTGTGTCTAATGTAGGTAGCTCATGTTGAAACAGGTGCTCTATGTGGCTAAAAATGAATTAGTGTATTGTTCAGATCTATGACGCATTTTATGTTCCAAATATGCAGTTCATGCTGTTGAATTTCCATGGCAAGGGGGTCGGAATGAGATGATCTTTAAGGTCTCTTCCAACCCAAACCATTCTATGATCCTATTCATGCTAAGATGTAGTTCCACACCTTCTAAAAACCTCATTTCAAAAAAAAAAAAAGGTATTATTTGTTTGGCAAGGTCAAATAAAGATGCAACCGGAGATGCATCTGATGCCATAAAGATGGCAACAGGAGAGTTTGCTGTTTATCTTCTGCATCTCAAATTAAATGTAGCACCATATTCATGGATGTTTCTACTTCCAAATCAGTTGTAACTATTAGAGTCTGGACTGTCATTTTATGGAGGTCTATTGTGTTGGGCAGTATAAATCGCTGTACCCCCGATAGCTGGGCCTGGAAAGCAACAGATACCTCATTCTCAGCCTATACACACATGAGCTTTCTTGTTACCTTTTTCACTGAACAAGTGTTTAACTCCTATAAAAGAAGCAATAGTTTCCTCATCCCCATTAAAGCTTTACAGAAAACTTCCTCAAGAATTCTCACTGAAGTTTTTCTTTTGTTGTTCCATTAGAAATTTTCAAAGTTGCAAATGATCATCCAGCTAAAACAGGCCCAAAATCTTCATGAGCTTCCTGCTAAACTGAAAATACCTCAGACCAACAAATACCGAAGCCTACCTGTTACAAATTTTTTTATTGATGATGCTTTAGTGAGAATATATAAATAGCATAGTGATGGTGTAATTTCAGTGTTTCAGTAAAGAGTTCTAAGCATTTCACGAATAATGTCTGCAGCTGAGTCTGTAACATAATCTGTTACAGTTGAATACACTGAAGATGATAGTTTGAAAAGTTTTCTTCAGCTGCTTTCATGATCAGTGTTTCTATTAGATTTGCTAATTCCTTGATCTTTTCAATACAACTACAGTGAAAGTAGTCTGTGGTCTGTTTAATGTGTAGGAGATGAAAACAAGTTTTCACATCTATGTTGTGGTCCTAAAAACAGAACAATACAACCCAGCTTCTATAATACTTCATGGGGAAGAGTGAATCAAGAATTACAGTGTAACTGGCAACATTAATTCACTGATATGACTTTCTATGCCTGTTCCAGTGAGTGCTGCTCTGAATGGTAGCCACTTAGCTGTCAAAATTTTGGCAGCAGCTCCAGAAAATCGTGCAAAAATTGAAAGAAACTACCTCTCATCTAATGAGGAGGAGGATGCAGCCACTGAACATCATAAAAGAACTTGCCATTGTAGCATATTAATATCTTGCAGAATTTTAAGGTGTCATTCCTTGAAATGGTCCTTCTATCCTGCTGTCCAGTAATATAGCATGGTCTGGAAGAGAGGTGTGGTCTGTTTTTGAATAAAAAGAAACATCTGAGTAGTAATTGCTGGCCCTTTGATGCTTTGCTGTGAAAAGATAAAAATCTGTTACACACAGAAGCTGTTTGTTTGTTTGTTTTGGTCGTCGATCTGTTTTTCCACTAAGACCAATGCATTTTAAAAGCATCCAAAAATGTAGAAGGCGTCTCATTTCTATGAAAGCAAGATATACCCCCAAATATTTTTCAGTCGAATATCAGGTAAAAATTTTCCTGGTATAAACAACAAACGGAATAGGAAAAGATTTGGAAGAGGATCTGGTAAAGCTAACACACAAATACTAGAATGAGTGATTTTTCTTCACAGTATACAAAATATTGAATCAATTGGTTTCTTATTTTTCTTTCAAAGATGAGAGGTGTTAAAGAAATGTCAGTAGTATTTCTGAAATACATTCACTTACTGAGGCATTGGTTAAAGTGTGTGAATGTCCTTTAAATTATACTTTATCTGTGGACATAGCAATTTTCTTATTTCTTGAAGAAAACGATATGAAATATCGTCTGAGTTGGAGGACAGTTTCTTGTTTAGTGGCTAGAGCTACTTTGGAGTCAAGCTGGCTGTAATTAGAGTTAAGTGTTGTTGCCCTCCCAGAGTGTTCCTCAAGTTGTAATTGCAGTTTTAAGCAAAATTTCTTGTTTTCTTAATTAGGTTATTGTTGGCCCAACTTTTCCTGGTCACTCACAGTAATCATGTTGCTTCTGTCAGTCTTAGGGAATTTTCAGGTAGTTTTTATTGTGTTTTTTAGTCCATCCACAGTAGATACTCTAGAGCTTTATGGGGTCTTTAGAAGCACTGAGCCTGACAGGTGAAGATAAAGAGCTTACATGACATGATGGCCTGTGGGAAGCCATTGTAGAAGGCTTGTTGTGCTCTGTGTCAGCCCAGCACCCTAAAGAGCTGCTGTGGTGGTGTGCCCAGGTGCAGTCCAGATACCCAGTGAACCACAGTGCTCCAGACTTGATCCCTCCCTAAGGCAGCTAAACAGTTCTGATGTTGGGAACCAGAGATAAACTTACATTGTAAGCATGGCATCATTTCTTTGCAAAATACACTGTGTTTATCAGTGCAACTAATACTGGTTTATTTTGCTACATTTCATAAAGCTTTGGTAACTTGTGTTTTACTAAATTATATCCTTAATTTTGAAAATTCCTGCGTAAGTGAATCTCTCCAAGAATTAATGTTGCCATTTTTTTTTCCTCAAGTACTCTAGTCTTTTGTTCCTAGCACGTGTGAGAGCTGTAGAAGGTGTTATGAATAGAAGCTGAGCAGTGGCTCACAATGAGCAATGTGCAATCTGTTAAATGTTGTTGTCTTATATTGCTGTGTTGTAAGTGATTTGGATTGTGAGGGTGTGAGAAGCTTTCTGCCAAAAAACAAAAAATGCTAAGAAGCTGAGAATGGTTTCTGTCCACTCTGAGGAGGACAAACCTCCAGAACAGTCTGGCTATGGTTTCTCAACACAGCAGTTGGTCACGGTCTTCTATGATCCTGTGGCCCAAAGATGCAGTTGGTTAGTTGTGATTCCTTTAGACACTCTGATTCTGGGGGAATCTGCCAGGATGGTGTATTAAGTGTGAAACTGAGAGTTCATGTTGCCTACTCAGTAGCAGGAGAACATGGAGATGCTTTCTGAGCAGGCTCTGTTATGGGAGCATCCGAGCAGTGCGAAGGGAGAGGTGCTTCCTTACTGGTACAGTAGCCTACCTCACGGACTCTGCTGCTTTCCTGGAGGGCTTATTAGGGTGAGATGGCTCTAGAACAACAGCTCTTAGCTTGTTTAATAGGGAACTCATTGGCTTGCTGTAAAAAAGAGCTTGGGAGTACATAGCACTTCACTTCAGTGTGGATGTTCAAGGTGACAGATGATTGGAACAAACTGGGAGCTCAGTTACTGCTCGACAAGGCAGGAATTCCTACCTGTTGAGAACAATTTTAAGTAAAAGCTGAGAGTATGAATTTATGAGGCTATTTCTGAGGATTATTGAGATCCCACATTTTTGATATCACATTTCTAATGAAGAGCTGTTTCATTCTGATATATTATCTGCCTTGTAAGGCACAGTGTGACTGAATGGTTCCACTTGCATTAGCTAGTATTACTTGGATTTTAAAAGTTTGAATTATGTGCAGAAGCTGTAGATAGCATGTTCGTTCAACAGTAGGCAAACATCAGATGACAGAAGAGGTTTCTTGGCACAAGATTGTAGCAGTTTCTGGTTTTCTGTTTGTCTTTGAGGAACTGTTATAAAGGAACTGATTATGCTGTTTATAAAGATATGACAATAAGGGATTTAAGTTTTGTAACTTACCTATTCCAAAAGCTAAGTGAAGACATGTAAGCTTAAGAAAACTGCATTTCTCAGAGAATAAAAGATTGAGCAGTTTGTTTATCTAGTCTTGTGTTGTTAAGACCTGTAACACTTCAGTCTTTGAACTTAATGGGTTTTAGTCTGCTGTAATACTGTAGTAATCAGTTCACTTTTCCCCACTCTACCCCCTGACTACCAGACACTGCCATGGTATGTTATACTTGGCCATTATCTGTTAAGAAAATATCCCATTAGTACTCACTTTACAGTTTCAGCAATTATTTTGTATATGATTAAGAGATCTTACTCCATTTTCTTTCTCAGAAACTGAGTTTTAACTGTTACAGCCTATGGCATCGGTTTATAAAGTGATGATTTTAAAGAAATCTAATGTAGTGGAACTTGGTCGTTAAATACTTAAGTAAAGGATTCTATAAAGATTTTGAGGAAGAAAATTCTTTTGTCTGTGTTTCATAATTTGTTTGAATATTTTTTACGGTAATTTTTACTGCTAGGTAAGTTTCTTCTAAAAACCAAACCCAATTCTCACACTGTTTCAGGTTGTATTGTGTCCTTTAACTGGAAGGAAGTGATTATTGTGCTTTGGAACTGTCAGTATAGCTTTTCACCCACTTATTCTGTTTGAAAAAATACTAAAGTTATTCTAGTTGCTACTGCTTAGTTCTGAGAATTAATGTTGTTCTACTGTTGTCATTCAGCACACATTATAGAGCTGTTTATGCCATCTCTGCATGTTTATTTCAGTGCAATGCGTGTACTGTTGTCCAAGTTACCACGGCCATGGATTGTTGATGAGAAAAAAGATGATGGTTACACTGCCTTGCATCTGGCAGCTCTCAATAATCATGTGGAAGTGGCTGAACTTCTGGTGCATCAGGTAGGACTCTTTTCTCGGGAGGATTTAAATGTCATGCTTTGGTTAACCATCTGATGTGAAAATAGTTTGCTGCTTTACACCTGCAGTCATGATGTGGAAGCAGTGGAGCAGGGAAGGACATGTTGAGCTCTAAAGGTCAAACTTGCCTTTGAGATTGTTACAATGGCCTAATGGTGCAGAGGGATTGAAAATTTTGATACCTTCATTCAACAGATTAACATCTGTACAGTGAATAATTAAAGTGTTTAATCACTTCTGTTCTCAAATCCCTTAACTAGGAATCATATTCGGGGTCATAGTCATGGCCCTAATGGACTGCCTTGCCTGTAGATGAATTGTTGGGATGATAATGCTCTAATGCTTTGAATGTCTTGCAGGGCAATGCTAACCTGGATATCCAGAATGTTAATCAGCAAACTGCTCTTCATCTTGCTGTTGAACGACAGCATACACAAATTGTTAGGGTAAGTAGCTTATTTGCAGTAAGCCATATGGTTAATGGTATTTGAGTAAAGCTGATGGCAGCTCTTAAAACATGGATACTTCATGAACATTTAAAAAATTATTTGGCAACATGTAGTCACTGCATGTTTGTTTGATGCATTTTGTTTAATTCAGAAGCCTGCCAACTTGCACAGAAGGTCAGTCAGCAATACGAACAACACTTCAGGAATGCTAAATTTTTGTACATGAACATTATGGTTTCCTCTGTGTGGCTGCCAATTCCAGCAGCCCTTCTTGTTGAGTAAGGAAGAATGTGTTCTGCTGTTACTTGCCTGAATATTGTGGTGCTGTAAGGGGACCTTCAAATAGCATTTCTGATGCCTCGTGCTGTATGAGTACTTATTCTTGCTCATAGCTTTTGCAAACTTGTAACACAAAACATCTTTTTATGACCTTAACTACTTTTCAGTCTCTGTTTGACATTCCCTGTTCTTAGCTTGAGAGAGCTACAAGCAGTAACAGTAGTACTTTACTGGTGAAAGGCATGCTATCCTGGGTTTTTGCTTGCGTGGTTGGAAAAGTTAATACTTCAACTTAACAAAGCTTTATTACTAGCACAGGAAATGAGAGTCTGGCACAGCTTGCCATTTCTGGCCTGTGTGCCCTCTCCTACAGGACCCGTGTGTCTTAGTGTTTGCCGTGCTAATGTGGGCTGTTGAGGCTCAGAGAGAGAACTCACTGCTGTCAGTGTGGATACACCAACCTGGCCTTGGGTGTAATTTTTTTGTCTTTGTAAAGTCATATTGGATGAAAACTGTCTCTTATTCAAGCCTACAGAGAATTGTCCCCCCTACGCCGACCTGTATCTGCAGTTCTGGTCAGCGTTATTTTGCTATAAGGTTTCTCCCTCTCCAAGGGCTGATGGGTGTGATCCCATTACAGTGAAACATGTGATATGGCCCTATATCTGGAACTGCTTGCTACCAGAAGAATGGTTTCCTAGAGTCAGTGTCACTTGCATCCTGCAAGTTATTTGGCAGCTGTATTTGGTGAACTCTTGCACCCTTCTGGAGTGGACACAGTACCTGGGAATACGATATTAATGTAGCAGATGAGCAGGAAGGTAGGCTTGTAGAAGAACTAGCATGTATGTTGGACTGACATGCTTATATCTGAGACTGTTTAAGTGAATGACCCTGTAGAGTATCCGTTCTTCAGAGCTGGATTAACTTTAAGAAGTCCTAAAATAGCTCGTGCAGCCATGCAAAGAGCATGTTGGCTCCATATTTCAAAATTAATTCCTATTGGATACCTTCCAGGGCTGGGTTTGTACCCTCAGGCATTTGTGGAATAGTGGTCAAAGGTAGCAGGGTTCTTTTAAAAGCCCTACTGCAATGATAGAATAGTGCTTTGCCTTTTAAAAAAATTTTTAAACTTCTGCAAAGACTCTGAAGTTCCATGGTAGTCGAGGATTCCAAGAGAAGCTCTAAGCAGTAAAGAGCTAGTGGCAGACACAAGATATGAATATGAGAAAGAAATTGGGCCAGAGTAAATCCATTTAGAGACTGTAAGAAGCTGGGAAGAGACTGTCTCAAATATTAGCTGGTTTTCTTGGTTTCACTTGTGGAAGAAAAGGTTGGAGAAAATGGTAGGCTGCAAATAACTGCAGGCAGATACTTCTTTGAAAATTAGGTTCTGAATTCCTTTTAAGCTGTTTTCCTTTTAGCCTGTTCTAAAGTCTGAGCTTCTTTGGTTCTGAGAAGCTGAGACCTTTGCAAGCATGTGGGTTCCAAAGAAGGAGATCCCTCTTCATGTATTCCTGTTTCTAGATTTTGTCTCTACTGCTGATCCCAAGTTTACAGAGTAGGAAGAGCTCAAAACTAAAGTTAAAACCTCAGCTACTATCTACAGGTTTCCGAATAGTGACAGAGTTTAATTTTTAGGGGCAGTTGTTATTTATTTGTAAGCATGTGTTGATTTGTTTTGTTTAACAGTGTATTTAAGAACGTTCTGGTGGATAGGAGTATGGAAGGGCTTGTATGCAAAGGCCATAGGAATAGGAGGGCCTGTGCAGCCTTACGCTTGCTTTGTGTCTTGTGACCAGGAACATGTGTCTAAAATTAGCCTTAGGGACAAGTCTTACAGTTCATTACTTTCCAAAGTGTTCTGAGATGGTTTTAATAGTGTCATTGGTTTTTATGTCTTCTGCTGAATTAGGGTAAACCTAAGTATGTGCTTAACCACTTTGCTAATGGGAGGACACTGTAAATTAAGTTGTAAAGTTCAGCATGGTGTGAAAGTGGTGATTTTTGAGGTCACTGCAACCTAATAGAAAAGAATATATACATATCTGAAGTATTGCCCATATTGCTGTAATTGTTTGTAGGCTGTTTTATAAGAATTAACATTTTAGAATGTAGAAAGAAATCTCTAAAATTGTGTCTTTTGTAGCACTCAGAGCACAGACAATCTTCTGCTGAAAAAAGCTTGATATTTGAAACAGATAAATGCTTCAGTTGAGGGCTGAGCTCCAGATACGGAAAATAAATTTAAATAAACGCAACTGTGAATTATAGCAAGATAAAAGAGTAGCCCTTTTGAACCTCCTAGAGAATCCTAAACCATAGTTTTCTGAAATTAGTTCTAAAAGGAATAAATAGGGGATTTTTTGTTTGTTTTAATTTGGGTTCTCTCTCTTTTCAGCTCTTAGTCCGTGCAGGTGCTAAGTTGGATATTCAGGATAAAGATGGGGATACTCCCCTGCATGAAGCCCTGAGACACCACACCCTGTCACAGCTCCGCCAACTCCAAGACATGCAAGATGTGGGCAAGGTAGATACTGCTTGGGAGCCATCAAAGAACACAGTAAATAAAACACATTTATTTATTCTTTTTTTTTCCCTGATTATTTGTCTCTTTATCTAGTTTGTCTAGTTCTGTACTGTTGAACTGGTTTTTGGCAGCATATGTTTACATAGACAGTCTGCATTAAACTGCAGTGTAGGCAGAAATCATATTGTTAAATGTGGCTTTTCACATGAAGTTAAAGAAAACACCTTTGTTAAAGAAAAATAGGGTTATTTAGTTCAAATATAATTCTACAAATCTCTCTTCCGTAGTGAACATGTATGGCTGCCAAAAAATCAAAGTAGCTTTTTAGGAAAGAGAAATAAACAGTATTACAGTACAGAACAAGACTAAAATAGTTTTCTGTGATTCAGCATCTTGCATGTCTTTATAGCTTTAATTGTTTAGTTGCTTCTATAACTTTCTGAAAGTATATTCTGTTAGAAAAAGGCATCCTTAATTTTATATGTTTATTGATATGTATCTTTTTGACAGAGTTCATTTCAGAGATTGTGCTGTAGTAAGGAAACAGTCAAAGAAACTCCAGGTGATAAAGGTCAGAATGTTTTATTGAAAACAAGGAATGCTCACACCCAAAAAGCTTTGTGAACTCCATAATGAAAGGTGAAGTTTATAGTTTACCTGAGAGACAAACGAGAAATAAAATTCTGGAGCAATTTGGATTAAGAAAAACAAACAATTTTTTCTATATATATTAAAGATGCACAACATAATGATGGATCAGATCTGCTGAACCATTAGTTAGCAGTATCATATTTTTTCTAATTTTAACTGAGGGTGGTGTTTTTGCATTTCATTAAGAAAAATAAATGCACCAACTTTATTAAAAAACCCTTGCTCAAAACAATAATTCCATTATACAAAAATATTTTTCAAACTGATTACTTAATGTCACTGAAAGATACTGCAATAAGCTTTGAAAGAGACTTAAAATATGACTGGCAGGTATAAGAAAATGCTTGTGTCCTTTTACATGAGAGAAGGAGAGCAGTTACAGCTCAGTTGTTTCTGTGATCTGAAATGGACTCTATGAGAGGTGACCAGAATACTTTGTGTTCATGTATTTAACTGTGAAATGAATGAATGGGAGATGAATGCTTTTTTCTCAGATTCAGCATTTCATAAATTGGTTTCTCTGTTTTCTAATCTTACTAATGTCATCCACAATGAAACCAGAGTTGTGTGTTGAGTTTTGAGCTTTTTAACACAAGAAGTGGGGTTTTTCTCATCACCTTTTTAAACTTCTCTCTGGGGCGATTTTATGTTATAAATCCCCTCATCATTGTATCTCTGATCACCTAAAAATGTTTTTATGTTTTAAAAAAATCATAATCAGCCAATACATCCTCTCCTTTATTATTTAGCTGTGGTGAAAATTTTTGCCTAACTAACAAATTTGGGATATTTAAGAGGTGTGGACAAGGTATGTTCCCTCAGAGAAGAGATGAAAATTTTCTGGTTTTTATTTTATGTGAAATGTAAAAGATGGGGCAAATATACCTGAAAACACTCTAAGATGATCAGCAAATCAAACTATCTTGAAAATGTTTTGTGAAAAACGATAAATGAGAACAATACCTGTACCTATCTACCTTTATTTAAATAAATGTAAATTTTCTATAAATGTGTTTTACCATTAAGCAGTTTTAAATATTAAGCCACCTTTGGCCCAAAAATGAGTATCAAAGACAGAATCAAAGCTGTGAAAATATGTTTAGGCATCTGGACCTTTAAAACTATCCAAGGATACATTGGTAATTTGTCTTGTGTGAAATTGCAAATACAGATGATGGGTAATAGAAGATAAATAGGATTAATAATTTAGCCCAGGAATAAGTAAGGCTTTCTTTTTGTAAATGTGATGACTTAAATTGAGGGTTTATTTGGGGAGTCTTTTTATTAGTCTTCATTAATTCCTTTAAAAGTTGGGAAATGTGTCAGATTTCATTAGGCTGTGTGATAGCAAGCAAAGCTCCTCTGTAAATATTTAGTATTTTAGGGCTCATTTTTGCTTGGCTAAATTTTAATTAACTTTGGACTGCTGTCTTGAAAATTCCAACTGCCTGAGACCTGTAGGGTGCCTCTTTGTAATGTAGTACTTCTACAAATAATTATTTCTATTTTTATTTCACTTGAATAAACTGAAAAAGAAAAATTTCACTTGCAGGATTTTAGGGGTTTTTTTGTATTTGATCAAGTTGGTTGGACAGCAGCTGATTGAAATTCTACCATTTGTTACTTTTTACTTTGACCACTTTAAAATACAAAAGGATACTTTTTACTGATAATCATGGACTTACGTTGTGAGTGGAACTATATGGAATGAATTCTTTAACATTGATTTTTTTAGTACTTCCTTCTGAATGCCAACAGTAAGCCTGTTGGAACAGGCTCCCCAGGGAAGTGGTCACAGCACCAACCTTGCCAGAGTTCAAGAAGCTTTTGGACAATGCTCTCGGTCACCTGGTGTGATTCTTCAGGCTGTCCTGTGTGGGGCCAGGAGATGAACTTGCTGATGCTTGTGAATTCCTTCCAACTCAGCATATTTTATGTTATACCTAAAACAATTTTGTCAGGTTTCTTTGATTGATTTTTTGATGGAATATTTAAAATGCATGTAGTGAACAATCATGATAGTACACAAAGGCCTACTCATTTTGGGTACCATTCTGAAAAACATTTCTGTGCTCAAGTGTTATGAGCAGCAAACCCCATTTCTTTAAATAATTTTGAAGTTTTCCGTCCAGCATATTGTGATTGTACAGCTGGGAAGAGGACAAATTTTCTGAAGTACAGTCTCCACCCCCACAAAAAAAGTAATTTAGATTGCTTTATTACAGATGCAGTGTTCTTGGCCTAGGGTACTTTTAATCCTAAATAAATTTATTATTTCCAGGGTCATGTAGTGTAATTTATTTTAATATAGGTATCTTTCAGACCCTTAAAATGCTTCTAAGTGATGCCACTGCCTAAACCCTAACTTAAAAGAAACTCTACTGGAAAGTGTGTACTGCTGCAAAGGTGGCTCAGTAGTTACAGTTACTTAGATGACATTTATGTTGTTTGTGTGGATTACACTGAGACTCCTCCCTCACTGGTGAATTGGCTGGGAGTGCATTTCAGGGCTAGCCCCTTCCAGAGGCAGCTTGCTGCAGCCCTACTGGGCACCAAGACATAATGGGGAATATTTTGTGCATGGGTTGTTTTTGTGGTGTTCTTGTTCTTTGTGCCTGAAAAGTTGCAGGGTTCCTGAGAAGTCTCATAGGATGCAGTGTTGTCCTGGTGTTTTCAGATCGTACAGCGTGCAGAGGCAGTTTAGGACCTGAGGTTCTTGACTAATGCACATTACTGTTCCATGATGACTCTGCCAACCTTGGAGCAAATCAGTTTCACTGGGTGTTGTGCTGCCCTGACTGGATTCATAACATGGTCCAAAGTACCTGGACTGAAGCTAGATAAAACCTCTGTTTCACTTCAGCCAATGCTGTAATTTAAGTGCAGAAAAATGGTCTGAATTTATAAATGAAAATATTCTGTTATATGAACACCACAAAGCAATTAGTTTCCATAACTTGCTGCTCTTCCTGGTATGAAGTCTTTTGAGCTGTACTGTTCTTACCTAATCATAAGGAGGAATGCAGGATGAGTATCTGAATTCATAAAGTGACCTTCAAGACTTTTGTAGCACTTCATCGATGCATACTGCTATAAGAACTTTTAATTAAAAAAAAGCCATCGACTGAGGTTTTAAAAAAGTGCTTCCCTAGGCAACTGGGTTTCTCTGAGCTGGAGCTGCTCTCACTGTGCCAAAGCTCTTTCTTTGAATACAGTGTAGTGTAGTTTGCTGAGGGATTCTTAGTGATACCAGGAGTCCTGTGTTATGTGTAGTCTGTGTTATACTTAATGCATCTTATCTGATCAAGCTTTATTACAAAAAGGTGTTGGGAGCAGGCCCAGAATGCACTAGAGTAAGGGAATCCTCTCCTTGCTGGGCTCTGGTAGTGAGCCTTCTCTCTTTGTTTTTCTAGCTGAGCCTGTGATGCAGTAACACAAAGGTACGGTAATAGCTGTAAAAGGGCAAAGTAGCGTTGTGTGATTAGGACAGGAGGGACAGTGTGTGAGTTTTAATCCATCCAGGCTGAGAAAGTAACTGAATTTCAGCCTTTCTTGGGCAGGTAATTTACATGCTAGACTAGAAGTAGGTGTGCATTCATTTCTCTGCTCAACTGTGCTTTCAGTCCAAATGTGGTGGTAGCATTTTGTCTAAATTCAGCAATTTGAGTATACTGAAATGTGTTCTTAACATACCCACCGTAACTTTGCCCTTTGCAGTGCTTACATAGAAGGACAGCCACTTCACACGTGAGTACAGGTGTGCAGGAGATCAAATGCTTCAATAGTTGAACTATTCCTTGCTGAATTTTAGTTCCTTAAAGGAAAGCTGAGTGTAGCTGACTCCAAATGAAGCAATCATACGATTGTTTTGATTTTAGTTCTAGAGAAGCTTCCTTGGGCTTACAGATTTATGCATATATGTGCATGTGTGCATGTCGAGTAGCTTTCCTTTAGCCAGACGATTCTTAACTGTTTGGAGAGTCTTTCTTGCTTACGTATTTGTTTTCTTTCAGTTAATAATGGGGCTTGGCACTCAAGGAGCGGAGAAGAAGAGTGCAGCATCTATTGCCTGCTTCCTGGCAGCCAACGGAGCTGACCTCGGCATTCGTAACAAGAAGGGTCAATCCCCACTCGATCTCTGCCCTGATCCTAGTCTCTGCAAAGCCTTGGCTAAATGTCACAAAGAAAAAGTCAGGTTTGTATATTCATAAAATATACAGTTTCCAAATCTCTGCTTTCCACAGATTAGCTGATTTATTTAAAATGTCGTCCCTTTAATTAGCAATAGCATTAAAACATACAAACTCTTTTTTAAACTTCTAATTAATTATTTATTGTTATGGTAAATGCTCTTTACAAATACATTAGTTAAACTTGCCCAAGCCTTAGAGGACTTTCATGCCTGTTAATATGGGAACGGGGAGAATGGGAAGGAGACAATCTGCAGGTGGAGGTTGGTAGAACTTCACAAGGGGGTTGTGGGGAAATTACTGAAGAATTAAACATTGTGACAGGTCAGTCTAGGAAGTTGTGAAATCTCTGTCCATACAAGTTTTAACAACTGAAATGGGCAAAGCCCAGTATAACTTGGTATAAACTCAGTATTGATGCTGCTTTGAGAAGGTGACCAACTGAGTACCTGTCAATCGGCAAGATTGTATGAGTCTGTAAAAAGAGGACGAGGGGTAGGTCTGATGTGAAATACCGTATTATCAGGTGCATGCAGTATGAGATGGGTCAGCTTGTCCTAGTTGTTTTCCACCCCATTGCCTTAAATGATTCTCATCCTTAATTCCGGTGTGGAAATCAAAACTGTCCTTTCAGGATGTGACAAAGAGAGGCTGTTTGTGTTGATGCTGCCGTGGTAAGGAGCGAGGTGCTTGTTTCCTCTCCGAGTCAGCGGGTGTCCCTGTGCGTGGGCCGCAGCCCTTGGCTGTTCGGCGCTGCGGGCGGCGGGGCCCTCGCGCCCTCTGCCGGGGAGCGCCGCGCGGGGCTGGGGCGCCGCCGGGCCTGGCAGCGCTGCCGCTGTGGGGGCGGAATCGGCGCCTGTCTCTGCTACCACAGTGGCTCTTAGAACGACAGGGAAGGGCTTTGGCATGCACGACGTGCTGTCCCGACTTGTGTGTTGTGTTTCTGTACCGTGTCTTATCCCAGCGTGTGACCTTGCCATTCCTGTGTGGGGAAAGGCAGTGCGCATTGCTTTGTGAAGATACGTCGATGCCCGAGTGAACAGGAGTTTATAAACAGCCAGTTGATGGGACTGTGTGTTTAAATTAAGTTTTTTTTTTTAGTTCTTAAAAGTTTGACTGCAAGTTTTCTTTGTAGTGGCCAGGTTGGTTCTCGAAGTCCATCTATGATCAACAATGATTCTGAAACCTTAGAAGAATGTATGGTGTGTTCAGACATGAAGAGAGATACTCTGTTTGGCCCATGTGGCCACATTGCCACGTGTTCTCTGTGCTCACCACGGGTGAAAAAATGCCTCATCTGTAAAGAACAAGTTCAGTCTAGGACAAAGGTAAAAGCCTCCGAAGTTTATTGGCTCTCTTTTTTCAATGGAAAAGTAAAAAAAAAAAGTTAGAAAGAGGTCAAGGAAATATATATAGTCTGTGTTATGTGGTTTTATGCCTTTCATATGTCTCACAGCATGGAATTAGTTTTGCACCATAATGATATCTTGCTCTTTTCTGTTTGCCTGTCCTACCTCCCTGTCTCTGCCTTGCAATGCCTTTATTGTTCAGGTCCTCAGAGTTCCTAATATAGTCATCTGAGGATACTTTATTGAAATAGACTATTTACCCCCTGCCATAGAATTGTTTTCTTCATGTTAAGATGAATTGCTGCTTTTCCTGAAGTATCATTTGCCTCAGTAATACATAGTTCTTCTGAGTTCTCTTATTCCTTAGGGCTACTTGAAACATGATTTGTAAACTCAGTAAATATGTGCTTGTTTTTGAAGTTAATAATTACTTTCAGCTTTCACCTTCTCTTTTTTTGGAAACATGAATTTCATTATGCTGTCTTTTTCCTTCAGATTATCAACTAGTGGTGCCCTGTTTTGGAGACCTAGGTTTCCCAAATGGTTATTCCCAAGGAGTTTTGACTATCTGGGTGCATCCCCCTAACCTTTCTTTTTGAGTATTCTTTTATTCACTGTAATCTCCGAGTATTGTCTGGTTTTTTTAGCTGCTAAAAAAAAAATCTCATGTTCTGCACTCAGGTTTGTTTGGTTTTGGTTTGGCTTAGGGGTTTTTTTGTTTGATTGGGATTTTTTTGGTTTTTAGGGGATTTGGTTTGTTTTTGTTTTTTTTTCTAGAAAACCCAACTGT
>VZRZ01005378.1:17734-117210 GCA_013398175.1 Climacteris rufus
TTTTTTTTTTTTTTTTTTACTTTTTCCAAACGTATTTGATTAGTCTGCTTCTGCGGTATGTTGGGTTTTTTTTAATTTACCTCAGAGTAAATATAAGAATTGTAAATATAAATTCATACTGTTGTTATTGTTCACTCTTGTTCTTCTTATACCATTCACTATTCTGCACTGCATATTTTCAAAAGCCAAATGTTAACATAGTGGGAGTTCCTTTTCTCTAGACTTTCTTTGTAGTCAGTGAAAAGGTTCTGCCACTGGGTGATTTGGAGCAGCAAGGTGAGGCTTCTGCCCCTACTCATCCATCTAAAGAAGCTAATCTATGGAAATCAGCTTTCCCAGGTGAAAGCTAACCTTTTTGGATAAGCTTCCTTTGATTTTTTTGCTGAATTAGTTTGAGAGATTGGTATATCTGGTCAATACTTCTCTTGTACTTTTCTGTATAAAAACTTAGTTATATCTGTAGGGCTAAGACATTACTGTATCAAGACACCAGTTCTAGGAACTGGAAGAGGTGGTCGAGGCCAGCATGGATGGAGTTGTATGTGATTTCTCTGCTCACATATGCCCAGTCGCTGGAAATGTTCAGGGCAGGGTTGGATGGGGCTCTGAGTAACCTGGTCTAGTGAAAGGTGTTCCCACCCATGGCAGGGGGGTTGGAACTAGATGATCTTTAAGGTCCTTTCCAACCCAGACCATTCTGTGATTCCATGATATATACAGCTCTCACATTAAAGGGCTTAAGAAACCCTAACCCAGAATATTAAAACATTTCTATCAAAGTACCTGATAAGTGAATTTCATAGGATCATAGCAGAGTTTGGGTTGGAAGGGGCCTTTAAAATTAGTCATGTGACTAACATCTAACACCCTGCAATGAGCAGGAGCATCTTCAACTAGATCAGGTTGCTCGGAGCCACGTTCAGCCTGACCTTGAGTATTTCCAGGGATGGGGCACCCACCACCTCTCTGGGTGACCTGTTTCCGTGTTTCACCACTCTCATCATACAATTTTTTTTTTATCATTTCTAGTCCAAATTGGCCTTCTTTTAGTTCAAAACCATTACCCCTTGTACTACTGCAACAGACCCTGCGTAAAAGTTTGTTCCCATCTTTCTTATAAGCCCTCTACAAGTACAGGGTGCAGTAATGTCTCCCCAGAGACCTCTCTTCTCCAGGCTGAACAACCCCAATTTAAGTATATATGGTGGAATAAAGAAGGAGAAAAGAATAATTAAAAAAAAAAAAAAGTATGTGTCCCAACTGCTTTTCTGTGCCTGGCATTGTACTGAGTGTGTAAAAAATGCCAGCAAATATCTATTCTTAGAATTTAGTGTGATAACTCATTTGAGTTGCATTTTGAGGCACTGAATTATTTAAAAAACTCCACTAGATGGAGCTTCTTGAAGTCCACGTGCCTTCCAAATTAATGTAGAGAGCAGGAGATAAACTTTTCTCATATATGTGTGTGTTGTTCTTTACAGATTGAAGAATGTGTGGTGTGTTCAGACAAAAAGGCAGCAGTGCTTTTCCAGCCTTGTGGTCATATGTGTGCCTGTGAGAGTAAGTAACTTGGCAAAAGCTCTCTTTTAAGTGATCATGAAACAGAACATTTTTAATTGGTCATTAGTAATCTGATTTCAGGTCCAATTTACTTGGTAGTCTGGTGTGATTGTCAGAATTTTGGCATTATTTGTCATGCTGGTAATAATTGGAGGACAAAGTGGAGATTTTAGAAAATTTAGAAAGCATGTGTTCTTCCCTCTGAATTATTTAAGCTCTGAGTAGGCGTGCTCAAATTACAGAAGCCTACTGTATATCATTAAAACTTTGGAAGTGATTAGAATCAATTTTGTTGCAGTTTTTTCGGGGCATTCAGATGTGTAAAAGGTGCTTTAAAAGAATATTGTAAATAAATATTTAGTATACTAATCTACAGATTTGCACAAGGGCTGTATTTTTCCCTAAAAGTCTCATCATGTATCTTTGCAAAGAGCACCAGTTATGTTTCACTTTGATTTATCCCAAGTAGAAAAAAAAAAAAAAAAAAACAACCACGGATCTCCAGAAACTTTTTTTGTTTTGAGAATACGTGGATGAGAATGCAGCTATCACCTTGTCTCCAGACATTTCAGGGCTTTGTTGAAGGGTCATTTACCTAGAGAAGAGCACTCCTTGTTGATGGGGATTTACACAAGAGGGAAGGTAATCGTTCCCATGAGTAACTGCTTGCCTGGTCTTGCTGAAGAAGTTTGGTTTCTTCCTCTGTTCTGGCTGGGACAGCTGACATCGAATCACTGGCTGTAGTTATCCTGATCTGGCCTCTTTCACTGTCTACAGTTGAAAAATGATGAGAGAAGTTTTTTTGATTTGTTTCCCAGGAAAGAAGACAACAAAAAAATTGATTATAGTGGTGAAGGGTTTCAGCAGTGCAATACACATTACCAAGACTAAGCTGTAACAAGGACAGCAAAAGGTTTAACAGATGTAGATGATTTCTTTCCAGTTTTTTTCCTGGACATCGTGTTCAAGCAGGATGAGAGACAGTCTTCAAATTTGTGTAGTTTATAGGACCCACTCTTTTGATTCACAGTAACATTTATGAGACAATAATATGCCTTTTGTAGAAAAATTCTATCTCCCTTTCTAGGATTATATAAAAATGTGTAGGTTTACTCTTAAGGGTAAAGAACCACATCTCTTTGCCCCTGGAGCATTAGGACAGTTAGTGAGATCCTTTGTTCTCACTAGGGGGTAGTCAAGACTTTCCTGGACATTTTGGTCTCAAATGTGTGTGATTTTACTTTTTAACTTGTAATTCTTGTGGACTAGACATCCATTTGGAGAAAGAGGAACCTGTTTGCTTGAAATACCTTAAAAGGAGATAAAGAGAATAGATTTACTTTGAATCCCAAATAGGACATTGTTTAGGTGTGATTTGCAGAAAACGATGTGAAGATGAGCTCAAGTAGTTCTTTGTGTTATAAGCATCTGTTAAGTCCTTGCTGTATAGTTACTGTGAATAAATAAACTCATGGATAGAAAAGAAATAGAAGAAGCAGCTGGGTTCAGAATTGATTTCTTTCTCTGTCCCCTCAGACTGTGCAAGCTTGATGAAGAAATGTGTGCAGTGCCGGGCAGTGGTTGAGAGAAGAGTGCCTTTCATAATGTGCTGCGGAGGGAAAGGTACAGAAGATACCAGTGATGATATTTGTGAGTGACTCCAGAGCCCATACTCTTTCATGTTCCTCCACCAACCTATTCTCTTGCTCTTAAATGATCTAAATCTTTCTCTCCTTTCTGAAGAGAAGTTTAATGAAAACAGTGTTAACCCAGGTATTCATTTGCTGTTTGCACTACTTTCTACACCACTAGCAGCAGATGTGATAACACCACCAGTCTTTACACTGGGAAATTGCTTCCAGCATTCAGAGTAGAATCCAAAATGTGTGTGACAACTTGGCCACTTACTAATGCCCTATGAAGTAAAAGCTGAAGATTGTCTGTAATTATGCAAATGAGCAAAATTTTTTTTTTTAAACTTACGGACCTCTGAAGGAATGGTAAGTATTTTGCATCTAGGTACAAGCAACTTTCCTGACAGAATGTCCAGTTTTACGTCTCCTGCTTTGACTAGTTTTTAAACTTCCTGTGACTTAACTTTGAGTAATTTCTATGAATTATTTATATTTACTCTGTGTGTGTATGTGTGGTATGCACTATTTCAGTTGAGTTTATGAGAATTGGAATATTAGTTCGTTCTTGTTATGATGTTCCAAAATAGATAAATGTAAGAATAATCATTAAAATCAGGTTTTCAATACTCACACTGGAAATTTCATTTTTCTGGTTTGTATAGTGATATTGCTTCCCAGATCAGTCAAATATAGGAATATTAATCTGAGCTTGTTCATATTTTGAGCAAACTACTTCCAAAACACTTGCACAATTTTGAAAACCAAATAGAATAATCTCTTTGGATAAAAAGTCTTTTCAGTGTGAAAGGATTTGGCTTTTTTTTTTTCTTTAAACGTGTGCAAAAGATATTTAGGAGCTATTTGCTACATTTATTTTCTTCAGGAACTTCCCTGGCAAATAAGAATTCTGAGAACATTAAGGAACTACAAGCATCATTATTGTGGAAATACTTATCAAAGAAGTGTTGCCACAAAACTCAAAGAAATTCTTTATGAATTGAGCTGCAGTGATGATATAGTGAATGTAATTAGGTTATCAAATATATTTGACTAACATTATTTCAGATAAATGAAAAAATGTAGCTGTGACACTGAAAATAATTATTCCTGGTTCATTAGATTGATACATAATCACAAATCTTCATTTTCTTTACATTACAGCAAGTGGAAACATTCCAGTTTTGCAGAAAGACAAAGACAACACTAATGTCAATGCAGATGTACAGAAGCTGCAGCAACAGTTACAAGACATCAAGGAACAGGTAAAAGTGCTGGATAAAAGTTGTATGGACCACTAAGCTAATTGAAAAAGCCAATACATCCTCTCTGATTTAAAGCAAAATGACATGAATCAGCTCCTAAATTTCAATTAAATAACCACTATTTTTTGTGTGATGTGGCTTGTATGTCCCCCATGTACAGGGTTAATGTTTGATAATCCATCTGTTAGAGCATCTGTGTTGGTGTGATTTAAAAAGGGTGCTCTGCCCAGTAGTACATTCTCTGACTGTTTAGCTGACCTGAGTGTGTAGGTACAGCAGAAGCTGTTTCCACAGAACAGTGGTAGTAGATCTTCACTATTCTATATCTACCTGAACCTTTACTTGTCTGTTCATTAACTGCCTTGGAACAATGGCTGGCAGTTACCTGTCATATGAAGGGTATAGTTCACATATTCTTCAAAAAACTGTGTGATTGCAAAATTAAAACTTTCAAAGTACTATACATGTAATTCCAATATTTGGAACTTAAATGCTAAGGTTTATCTTCTGTAATTATGTATAGTGTTGGTAGATTTTTCAGCAGTGAGGAGTTGGGAGTATCTGACTATTGCATGAGCTTACTGTCTTAGAACCCTGATAATGTGATCTGTTGCTTCCCTGTGTATAACACAAGTGGCAAAAACTTTTCATGGATACAGGAAACAGAGGTGTTGTAGCTTGCCTTTTCCTCTGTTAGGCTTACAGCAGTCAGTAATACTTCAGTGATGACAGCAACACATCCAATCCTGGTACTTTTTGGTTTCAGCTGTTCATGTGCATGAAAACAAGGGCTAAAGGGTTTAGATTGCCAGTTGTAGGGCCCATATCTCTAAATACCTTAGATTTGGGATCTGATATGCCAAATTGAATGTGAAGAGCTGTTCTTGTCATATGGTGACTGGGCCAGCACCCCAGTAACAGAAATTCAAAAAGTTTCCTTTGTAGTTTTTATCTGTAAAAGAACATGCAGATTAAAAAGTGTCACTTGAAAGTGCCTGTCTGTCTTGACAGTAACATCTGGAGTTTCCAGGTGTCTCTGATACCTTATATCTGCTGTTTAGCTTCTGCTTTACTTCTTAGCATTGAATGGAAAGAATAAAGTTAGTGCTTAGGCATTTGAAATTATATATGCAAAAGATGCAGATGAATGCTTAAATGCAAGTAATCTATTTTCTTCAGATAAATTTTTTCTGGATACTTTAGGAGTTTATAAAAGATTAGAGTTCTGCTTGGGTATGCTAATACTCTTACTTATAGGCACATGAAAAGAAAACTACTTTATATTACAGTTTTTCTTCTTGATTAGATGTGATCTCAGGGGTTTTTTTTCCAGTTTCCCTTAAGTGCTCTTTTATTCTCTACAATTTTGTCTTCCCTTTGGGATTTGCTAGCCAGAAGCCAGAATTGTTCAGTGCCTCTGACTAGAAAGAGGTGGTTCTGGTCATTCTTGTGTGCATCTTGGCTTGAGACTCTCTTATGTTTTCTTTAGTGCCTTTTCTGCTTAGCCTTGTGGCAGAGCAAGTTGTATATCATACTTGTGAGTAGCAAGTTGGATTTGATTAAAATTGATCATCTCATCGTTTAAATTTCTGCTTGAAGTTATGCACAGTGTTCCACTATAATTGTGTATTCTTTTGATTTGTGCTGTAACAGTTCAGTCTTCATGTTAAATTGATATTTTTCTACTTAATTTCTTCTCTTTCAGCAGGTATAATCGTTTGTTTCAACTCATACCTTCAATGATAATCTAATATGTTAGTACAGCAAGCTTTTAAAACCATTTCTGGTGCCAAGCAGAAGTGATGCTGATGTCAACAGAATCTCCCACATCTGATGACCACACCATTCTTCAGGGATTCCCTGAATGTGAACCCTTTTGACTGTAATTGCAATACCTTCACTGCATTTCATACATAATCACCATCATCTGTCTAACATCTTTTGTATGTTCCTTCACCATACTTACATTGCTTTCTTCCTCCTTAAAAATAAATTTATTTTGTCACTGTGCACCTGTATATTGTTGGAAAAACTGTTTTTAATAACAAGGAATTGGTACTTCAAGCAGTTTCAAACACCTTGTTAGTGATAAAAAAGTTTTGCATTGCAAACCCAGTTATAATTAAGGTGCAGTGAGCACTTTCTGAGAGTACTTGTCTGAGTTCTCATATAGAGCAGGCATAGTGCCCTTTTTTTAGTATTTGTTTTCCTTCAAAAGATAGGAGTCATATGTTTCAGGCAGGTGAAAAAGAGTGGAGTTTTCATGCAGAGGATGTTCTAACAAACTGATAGCACAATAGGAACAGACCCTGCTAATTCCATCCCCCTTACTTTCTACTGCCCAAGTTGGGCATAAGGCTTGCAGTGAACTTTCTTTCACTGTAAAAGTACATATAAGCTGGTGGTGAAGTAAGGAATTGAAAGCTGGATAAAACTCAGTTATATGGGCATGTATCCCACTGGGAAACTGCTGACCTAATTGAGAAAAGCCTGTCAGGATAGAATTGTGTAGCAGACAGGAAGCTTGGCTGTTCCTGCCAAGCTGAGTTCTCCCACTGTGTGAAGTAACTTTAGTGTTAGGATACTACTGTGTTAAGAAATTAAACAGCTAATGTATTTTATATACTCTGCTTTTGTACTAAGTGGGAGAAATGGGGCAATCTAATACTGCATGCAATTGCAGAAAATATCTATGAAATGAAAATGCTGGGATTTTTGTGCTTCACTGAATGAAACAGTTAAAAAAAAATGGTGTTTCAACAGATTATATTTTTTTATTATTTCTGAGTCCCTTAATGGATCTTTTAATTTTTAAATGATGGTGTGGCATTTGAAGAGAAATAGACCCTTGTAACTTCAGTAATTCTGACATCATATTTAGATACAAAGGCAAATAATTAGCTAAACATAGAATAAAGGCTGCACATTGGGGTTTTTCCCCAAAGGTAAGATCAGTGTTTGCTTTTCCAGTCCTTTGTCAAAGGCCATCATGCCAGTCCTGTCAGGTTATAGACACTTTTCACACAGCTGTATATTCATTGCATTGGAAAGAGCTGTTTCGCTGATACCTGAAGTCTGAGTTACTGTAAGAAGAACATTCTAACATTCAACCTGTTGATGTGTGTAATTTAGTGTGAATGGAAAAATGAGCAGGACTGGCTGAAGACGGTCAGGCTTTTGCAAATTTTTAGTTGAGAGTGTTTTGTTACAGTACTGTGGAAACTCTGGCAAAGCTGGAGCACACCCACGGCTCAGGGTTTTTTAAAATATAAATTGACTTAAGGTTTTATCTGGAAGTTTTGTGTTCCTGCTAGCCTATTACACTGCTATCCTGGAGATTAAAATTGGCATTTGGCCAGATTACATGCCAATTTAAACTCTGTATAAGCAAAATTATAGTGAATTTTTTTGGTCTTCAGTTAAGATATCTAGCCTAGGAAGGAATACCTATGGATTTTGTAGAAAGTGTGCTTTAGGGTTATACTGAATTCCTGATACAGAGTCTCTGTCCTGACATGACCAAATTGAAGTAAACCCCCAATGATGAGTACAAAATCAAGTCACAGGTGCAAGATGGTGATAAAATGAATTTGTATTTGAAATATAAGCCCTGATAGTATTTCATATTATGTATGAGATCAACATTTATAATTGTTAGATATGTGTAGTATGCCTCAGATCTGAGGACATCTTAGATTTGATTTGATCATTAGAGTGTTCTTAACAATTATCATCTCTTGTAACATCTATTCATTTACTAACATTTGATAAACTGTTATAAATGGAATCCTAATATGGCTGCAGTATGTTCATGGTGAAGGAACATGCCTTACGAAAACTTCAATTTCCGCATGTGACAAAAGGTGAAGGACATTGTTCCTTAGTGGCTTGGTACAAAGTGAATTTTGCTGTTGAAGAACTTTAAGAGATCCTTTTTGGGCATTTGCTATCACTTGAATGTTCTGCAATTAAAACTGATTTTAAAAGTTTGCTGTGCTGCTCTTACGTGTGAAGGTCACAGATTTACTAAACTGTTCTTTGTTTGACACTTGAGGTGATCATTTGGTTGAAAATCCAGATAACTTCCATGAACAAAGTATTGAATTTTTATGTATTACATTGATTATGCAGCGTTTTTATTGCTTCTACATGTGTTCAGTGCTTGGTGTTTAAAGGTAAGTATATGAATGGTTAGGTAGCCTGAGAAGAAATTTGTAAATCAGTACCCAAGCGTTGCATACATCAAGCTGTTTGTGTTTTGTTCCCTGGAAGATTATATGACATAAAGCAGAATGTTTCTGAAGAATGTTTTCATGTTGCAAACTTGGGTAATGATATTGAAAATGTTATGTCAGCCTACTACTGGATTTTCTTACTTAAAGGGATCATATTTGGAAAAAAATTCTACGTACTTGTTTGTGTCATGAAGGGGTAGAAAAGCCCATATATTTTAAGTCAATGTGAAGCAAAAATGGGATTAGAAAAACCAATTTAGGTTAGTGTCTGGGTTATGCTACGGCAATTATCCGCTATGCTTCAAGATGACGTATTTGTTGCCAAATTTCAACAATTTATCTATTGCATCTTCAATACTGTGTAACTACTACCACCACTGACTGTGAAACCTGTCCAAATGTTTTCCAGACTATGTGTCCTGTCTGCTTGGACCGTCTGAAGAACATGATCTTCCTGTGTGGCCACGGAACCTGTCAGCTCTGCGGAGACCGGATGAGCGAGTGCCCCATTTGCCGCAAGGCGATTGAACGCAGGATCCTTCTCTATTAAACAGGGGAACCAGTGTCCTTCACTAGGGTGTGAAAGAGTAAGAACATTTTGATAGTTTAAATCTCTGTAAGTTTGAAAGGCAGTAAAGGGTTCTAATGAAAACATTTCTAATACTGTAGCACAGGTTCATGACATGGTAATTGTTTAAAGACTGTGAACACACCAAATAAAAGAAACAGTGTTTGAACAGTCAGCTTGTAGCTTTACTCTTCAAAAACATCTAAGCCTAATGGTAATTTAAAGCAGTCTTTTTTTCATTTTCTTTCTGTCTTCTTCTTCCCCTTAAATTTTAAAGGGACAATCTTATTTTGCTTTTATTCATGTATATCATGTATGTATCAGATGTCAAGTGATGTAAGGGATTTTTTTTTTTTTTAATGTTGTCAGTTACTACCAAACACAAATATTTAGGATCTTTTTTTTTTTTTTTTTGCTTTGTGCTTTTCTGGAGAATGTTGACGTTTCCTGTGACAGGTTTGATTCACAGCAATTTCTATCTTGAAATGCACAGTCATGAAAAATCAATACAAATTATAAACACAGTAGTAACAAATATACTATTCCCGAAAGATCAGACCTCAGAATACAATGTTAAGATAATTCTAACTTTACCGTGCCCTTTGTTCCTAAGCAGGGGTTGGGTAGGAAACAGTATAAGGAAAAATCTGATTTAGAAATATTATGTTTCCAAAACTGCACTTTAGTCTAACAGGTTCAAGCTAAATAACTTAAACAGTGAACTTCATAATTCTGCTAGTCACTTTACTTTGTATGGAATTGCTTTCAACTTGACTGGAAAGGAAAACATTTGAGCAGTTGGTCAGTTACCCCTTTCAGATGAAGGAATTGGGTCAGTTGTAGAGGAACATACACGTGCAGAGCCATTTTAAAATTGTGGGTCTGTGAATAAGGGAAAAGTAGAGATTTTGCAAGATTTCCTTTCTTTTTAAGTGATTTTTATTTCTCCAGGCAAACAGTGTCAACAGCAAAAGAGAGTATTTAATATTGATTATTCATCTAAGTTGGGTGTTAGCAGCAGAACTTATCTGAGAGCATTACTGAGTAATACTGCAAATGAAGATATTGCTGACAGAACAGTGAATTTCGTGAGCTGTGCCTAGTTGAGCTGAATTTGGCTGAAGGAGTTTGCTGTCACTGATGTGATAAAGAGCTGTTCCTGACGCCCAAAAATGCTACTGTCAGGAACTACTAACTATTAACATTTTGAAAACAAATGCATCCTTTCATCATGTTTGATGGTAGAAAATATGCTGTTTTAAGGATCTCTTGTATCTCAACGAAATGTGTGCTTACTCCTAAGTTATTTGACAGTTTTCTGGGTGCATAGGTCATGTAGCCCTTTGCCATTGTGCAGACTTCATTTGGACATGCTCTTGCAGAACAATAAAGAAATCCATGCTGGAGTCACTTAGGTGCCTTACTTGCAGCTAAGATGAATTTATCATTTAAGCCTCATTGCATATGTCAAAAATATGGACAAAAGGATAGTTCAGGGAAAGATCCAAGTTAGGATAAAGGCATAAAATTGTGGTCTTTTCAAATAAATCAGTCTGTCTTCTGAAGCTTACGTTGATATGCCTGAATTGTGCAAACGTTGGCAAACGTCTCAGAAGACTGTTACTAATAAACTGTAAAGATACACAAACCTTTAAGCAATAAGATTTAAACACTTATTAGAGTTTTCCAGGAAACAACTGCAGTGATATATTGGCAAAACATATGTAGAGTGGCTGTTAACGTTGTGAAGTGATGTAATACACAGCCTTACAATAGCCATCTTTAATCCTGATCCAGCATTCCAAATGTTCCTCATTATTTTCAGTGTTTTTTTCATTGGACACAATTGCAATTTGGAGTCACTGTAGTAGTCTGTTTTATTTTGTATACTAGTGGTCATCTGTTCTCACATCGTCTGCATCTGTATTCTTAGCCAAATGAAATAGCCTTCCCTTTTTTTTGCTTCTTGGTTCCTATTCTAAAAGATCAACATTTCAAGGAGTTTGGGAAAGTTTTTTATAAAAAAGCCTTTTTTCCGTTCAGCATTTTGCTGTCTCCACTTGAACTCTGAGTGCATCTGAGTGTTCGTTGCAATTTTCATTTGGCCAATATACACGTCACTAAGATTATTTTTTGTTTGTTTGGTTTGGTATTTTGGTAGCATGTTTTACTGCTGAACTTTCTATAGCTGGCTTCAGTTTCCTGTCAGGCTTCCCCTAGAAATATTTTTATAATAGGATGTGCTATTTGATGATCCGTTCTGAGTTTTATCTTGTCATGCATCAGATCTGTAGCTTGGTTTCCTTTGTCTCCAGCAGACAAATTTTGAATATTGTGTCCTCTTAATGCTTCAGGGGAACCTCTGCAAATTTGTCAGCACAAATGCAGGGTGTATTTCTTCTTGATAATGCAGCTCAAAACTGAAACCTCAGTAGAGCAGTTTGCATTTTCCTAATTCTTTTTGGCTGGAATAAGCCAGAATTACTTGAAACTATTCCAACTTAGCATCAATTGAATAATTCACCTGAGTAAGAACAGATCTAAAGCATCCTGTGTAGGAAACTGGAGTTGAATGTTAAGTATTCCTTGTCTGCAGGAGGCACATACTCGTAGCATAGATAGGTAAGTGTTCTGTTAGGCTTGTACTTTTCAACAGAGAAGATACAAGTTACTTTTTAACACCCTCTGTACTTGAATGCCCTCACAGTCCTATGGAAAGAGAGAATGACTGAAGGTATTGCTATAGGAGCAGTTTTACTCTTGTATACTGTAATCACAACAGATGATTGTGACTGCATAGGAGTTTGTGACTGGACTCATTCAGCAATGCTGTGTGCCAGCTGAAACTGAAGTATGTCAGCTTGATGCTATTTTGATGCCAAGAGAAACAACTGAATTAGAAAAACTAGGAAAGCTAACCAAGATGCTTGAATTACTCATATAGGTCTCTTATTGACAGGTGGAAAGCTGTATATTGTCTGGAGATGGCTATGCAGTTTTCCTTTCAAAACACTTAACGAGGAAAACTATTTGCAAGTCCAGTATCATTTATGGAAATAGATATTTATATTCACACACTGTCTTTGGATTCAGATGTAGAAGGTGAAGTAGTGTTGTTGAGGAACCCAGTAAGCTCATTCACTTCATTATCATCTGTGCAATGTGCACAGAGTGCACATGTTTAATTGGATAGCACATATTTGAAGTATGAAAAACAGAAGTTCACTTGGAAGCCAGAGGGGATCATAACAAGTAGGAAGGTTGAGCAAATGTCACTGTGCATCTGTCTTCAGCAAAAGATTAAAATGTAAATTTCACCTAAGCAAAGTGAAAATGAGAAAAATCAGCAAGGCATTTATCTCTCATTTACTGTAAAATCATAGAATGTGAGGGTTGTAGGATTTGTTACGTTTATCCCCCAGCATTTAATAGCAATTTTGAAATTAAATGGAATGAAATATCTCCATTTGTTTTTTGAGACGAGTAACAAGACACCTAAAAATATGTATTGTTCAAGTGTGATGTATGCTCAGATGTTTAAGTAAAATACTTTCTTTTCCATTCATTAAGAGACATAAACAGTCATATCAGTACACAGTGATTTAAAGTGGAAGGACAACCCAAGAGGGTAACAGAATATGCTTAATAGTTGTAGATTGTTAACTTTTGTATAATTGTTTGACTTCTTTTTCCCCAAAAAACCTGTCTTATCACTTACTATGGCCCAAGCTCATATGGCACTTCTCAAAATCTGGGCTGTTATTACCTGGTTTCCATTTGTTGGATTACTGTGTATTTGTATGTTGGGGTTTGGAGAAATCCCTTTTTCCCAAAGTGGGTACTGAAAACTACACTGGTGAGATAGTAAACAAGTTGCTTTGTAAATGTGAAAGTTTGATTAGAAGGTGGTGTTCTTAATTTGGACCTGGTGAGGATATAGCAGATTTGCACAAGTACTTGTGCCTTGTTAGCATAGTCTTACAATTGGTATTTTAGCTTCTTTTAAAGACATGAAATGGTCTTTTAAAAATAATGAAGTACTTATTGTGTAGATATTTTCTAGAGATTAAGGTTTATGTATGTCTAATTATATTTAGCAGTATTATTTGCAGTTAGAGTAATTGTTTGAAGAACCTGCTTTGAGCTAGTGATCTGAGCTTCCTCTACAAAATTAAATGTCAGAAATTTAATTTTACTCTTCCAGTAGCAGCTGGTGAACCGAAGAGCCTATCCTGTTCTTTGTGCTGCATGGGTCAAGTTTTCACTTAAAAAACCAAACCCCAACAACACTACAGTCTAACCTTTAGCAGTGCTACCTCCTTTTTGTCAAAGTGCTGAATTCTTCTCTAGCTGTTCTTTGTCTTTGGGAAGGGATGGGGAACGCATCAGTTTGGTTTTGCTTCATCAGTTTTGATGTCTGAATACATAGCAAAGGTTTTTTACTTTATAAATTAACCGTGCAAATGACGTACAACAGCAGTGTGTGATTTGCCACAAAGTACATTGTATACCTGTCTTGCATAAGTTGCTGGAATTCATACTGTTGGTTTTTTGTGCATTTCATAACGTGTTTGTGTTGACAAAGCTCCACTGTTGTCTGCAGAAGCTGTAGTATGTGCCATTTTTATAGCTAAGCCTGTGATAAATACGCAAGTTCTGACTCAGGGCTTTTTAACAACTTAAACACATTCACAATATTCTTCAGCACATCTTGGAGAATACTAGAGATTTAATGACTGTATAGTGCCTTGATAGAACTATTGAATGGGCAGCAGCCATAGTCTTCACAGAATGCAAGTATCTTTTGAATCCAGTTAATGAGTTGATGTTAATATAATGCCCCTGCCATGGATTTATAAACTTGTATATACTTTCTGTAAAGGAAAATTGGCAAATTTAGGTATTGTTAAGCTTTCTGAAAGTTGTTTAATTGTTGCACTGGTCATGAGGGTCTGAAGGGCATAATATTCAAATTTACAGAAGCAGCTTTTGTGTCAAAGACCTGAGAACATTTTCTGTATGTGACATTTTTAGTGTGAGGGAGAGGTCATTGTATAAACAAACGTGTAAAAGTACCTGCTTTACTCATATCCAGTAAGTCTTTTGTAAGTGAGCAAGAAATAGCCAACAACAGATGGGTATGTTTGCATGCCATTTCATAGTTAGAAAACTTTGTCTCATTTTGAACTTCTAGGAAATACTTAATTTGTCCCAACCTTGGTGTCTTTATGAATGCAAACTATTCATGTTAGAAAACAGGTTTTACTGAATCACAGGAACATTTTTGCTTTTGTTAAAACCAACTTTGTATTTTCAGTAAACTGTAGATTTTGACATGACTGTTTATTGGAGAAATTAAAGGTTGCCTGTGTGAATGTAGTGTATTTCTGTATGCAGATAGCATTATATAATTGCTTACTTTAAAACTGCTTAGCAAGGTCTAAGCTTTTCAAAGGAAATGCTGATGTACTGTATAGTTAATAAAACTTGTCATATAAGATGTATACTGACTTTTTCAAAAGCTCTGATTGAAAAGTATAATTGGACTGAATTGATACTCATTTTTTGCACACAATATTGGAAAAGGAGTGGTGGCTCATTTGTCTTCCTCCTTAGTTGTAATGATGTCAGATGTCACCATGGAATTAAAAAATTGTATACCTGAAAAAATATTTGCGAACTCGGTTACTTGGCATACAATGTTCAAAAGTGCACCAGACTTTATGGAGAACGTTTGCAGTCCAGACTTTTAAAAAAATCTTGTTCCTTTATGATGTATCCCTGAAGAATGAGTTTGTAGCAGCATCAGGAGTGCTGTGTGCCTTTGAATCTCCAAGGTACTCAAACATTGTTAAAGCAGCACAGTAGAAGTATAAAGGGTGCATTATGTTGTAACAACAAAAAGGTTGATTTAAAATTTTTACCTCTGGCATATGTGCAAATTTTTCTGTAAATATGCAGTTCATAGTACTGTTTTACTGACCAGAGTTGCTGTTAAGTAAGTGTATGTTAGATTCTGTGTTTACTTGTAACTGAATGGCCTTTACAGATCTGGCTATGTGAATGTGATCATTTAAACATCTCCTGCCAGATACATAACTTCCATATTCTGAGACAACAGATGCTGCATCATAGTTTGTACTTTTAGGATTCAATTTAATGGATGCATTTGTAAAAAAAAAAAAAAGAAAAAGAGAAGTCTATGTAATCAAAGGCAACAAAGCCAACCAGACTTATATGGCTTAATGTTTTTATTGTTCTAGTGTACAGGTAAAAAAAGGAACTGACAGAATAAAAAGTTTGTTGCTCTCTTTCTTGGTTTGTTTTCATTTTTCAAGTTTATTTAGCCTTGGTTTTTATGACAAGTCTGTATGAAAACATAGTATTTTCAAATACTGCTGAAAAAACTTTTTTAAATAATTGATGCAAATTGTTGAAATACATTTGAAGTAGCCCCTTATTCTTTGCTTTGGGTTTTACAAGCTGTTCACGTATTTCTCCTTACCTGTTCATTGAACAGGATGGGAACAGGGTTGGCATTTGTTCAAGGCTTGGTCTCTGAGGTCTCCAGGGTTTCAGCCCCTGCTGTTGATTGCAATGGAAGCTGCTGGTTTTGCTGGGGTTCGGTATTGATGAGTTTAGGTTTCGAGAAGGCTGCCTCATACTGTACAATAAAAATAATTATTTTAATAACGGTATACTATAAATACTGTGTAATACAATTAATTTCTGTATGATGCACTTTGCTGTTCTAACTCATTCCAGCTATATCCTATACACAAGCATCTGTTTTTGGTGGGGATGGTGAAAGCGCATGGAGATATCCTTTGGATTTGACATTAATTAAATACAGAGGATGGTTCTTCATGGGTGTACTCTGTTTCCTTTAGGGAGAAAAAATTAGCAGTAGGATTGGAATAAAAAGCATTAGCCTTCCTTTCCAGACTTGGCTTTCCACTGTATGGAAAGGTAATTTAAGTTGTCAGAAAGAAAATCATTGAAGTTGTTCTTGTTGTGCTTTTTGCAGCCCTGCTCATAGTAACACAGTGACCTGCACTGGAAAGATTTTACTTTCAAGAATGCATCATATCAACTTTTCTTGATACCTAGTAGAAGGTTTTGGCTGAAAAATACTTTAGGAATTGAAATAGTTTCTTCCCTTTACAGTAGAGTCCTTGCTTTCCAGGAGATAGTAAGATTTTTTTTTTTTTTAACAGTCTTTAGTGAGTGATGCTATGGTGGATTAAAATTGTCTAAATTACATGAAAAATCTGGGAGTGTGCCAACTGGCAGTGTATAAATTGTAGTCTTAATGCAAGGCTTTAAGTTACAGGAAAGTCACTGCAATATCTATTACAGTTGGGATTTGTTGATGCTTACTTGACTGCCCTAAAGAAGCTAATAAACCTTAATTTCTGCAACATTGCCTAAAATCGTGAAAATACACTTGTGAGACTATAGTGACCCCTTGCAACACTATAGCATGGTTTCACTGGATTTTCTGTAAAAATGAATCTGTGGGAGGTAAGGAGACAAACTTAACTCTGAGCTGATTTCCTCACTGATGCTTGTGCATCCTAAAATGTGTAAGTATTTCTCCCACAAGGGGTCAGTAGCACCCCCCGTTTGGCACAAGTTTTTATTACAATATAAGCACAAAGCAAACAAGGGATAAGGATAAGGATAATGATGATTGCATTAATATGTGGGTGGACCAGACCTCACTTGTCTCCTTCTTCAAGCAGGCTAAGTATAATTAGCTTATTTGCTGACTTCAGTAAGCACCATATTCTATCCTCTGACTCTCATGTGACATGAACATTGCTACTATTGATTAGGGCAAAGTTCCAGTGGAGTGTTTGCCTTTAGCTCTAGTTGAAAGTATTCATTTAGTCAAGCTTTTTTTCAAAAGCATACAGTTGGAGCAGATAAACTATATGAGAGAGCTTGTCCAGTGGGCAGGGGAAAAGAATTCTTGTATGAGTGTCCCACATATTCTTAATGATAACCACGGTCTCTCTAGATGGCTAGAGCTGATTAATATTTTTCACCATATCGTAACACAGCTTATAGTTAAGTATGCTTTGAAGCCTATCGGTCTGCTCAGTGGAAGGAATGTCCAGCTTCTCAAGGCTTCCCTGAGTATGCAAGTTACTTGAAGGCAGAAGTTTGAAGTAACTCATTTTCTACCAAGAGGCTGAACAGACAAGACAGCTATTCCTTCCACAAAAATTTATTGTATTTCTGTGATCTGTAGCACATAGCACTTAAAACACCTAATTCATGTTTATCTTGGGTTTTGATTCTGATTCTCTCTAAGGCTGAGGAAGTCTTCATATCATTGTTGTCCTCTGAAACTGCATTCTCCTGCCACTTCATGGGGAGGACATAGATTCTGGAAGCACCACACCTTTTTGTTGAGATAGAAAAGTGTGTTAATAAGGGCATGGGGAAACTTAAAGCTAAAATACAGTCATAGGCCTACTTCTTCAGGAGTTTGTGAGGTGAGAAACTCAGATGGCAAATTTGTCTGAGAGAAGAGTGATCTACTAAAGTTGAAGAGTTTTAAATTCTTCTGTTCCCTCTCTGGAGCATGGATATATTGACTCCTGCTGTAACCCTGCCATCTCCTGAGTCTTGTGTGTCCCACCACCCTGGATAGGTCCCTCCACACCCAGTCTCCCTGGAGAAATATGTCTTATAGTTAGACTGAAACTATTCTACACATGGAGAAGGAAGATGTGGGAGTTACAAGCTGTCCCTGGTGCAAAAGATGTGGATCTGCTGTTCTATTTAACACAGCTCTCTTCCCATGGCACACACAGCGGATCTAAAGCTGTAAGTGATCTTGACTTAGATTTGCTGTGAACTGTGGCTGTCTGCACCCTGGTAGCAGCATAAAAGAGCTGCTGCAAATCAACTGCTCAGTAATGAGCTGTGTGAGGTGCTTGCCCTGCAGCAAACAGGAGTTGGGAGCCACTTATGCTTTTAAAGTGTTGCAGCCAAGTAGGGTTGAGTGGGCCAAGCCCTCTGGGCATCTACTTATCCTGAGCTGACATTGCTTTATTGGTAAGTGGCATGGAAATGAATTAGATTTGAAAAGCATATCTTCATTAACAAGATTGGGATACCAGACATTTAATTTTAGGCTCTATCTGCTATGCTGAATCAAATGGTGACACCAAGATTTGGCAAGCAGTTGTTGAGCACTCCAGGAAAGGTTAGTCACTGGCTTTTGTAGGAGTTTCTCAACTTTGAGGACATAGTCAAATAGTCCTCAGAAAAGAAAAAATTGCATCCAGACAGGAGTATTCCAGAAGAGAGTTATCCATTTTCTTGTTTGTTTTTTGGTTTGTTTTTTTTTTTTCCTCACCCTCTACTGGAGGGGAACTGTGCCTCATTTTTCATTTCTCTTACTAATTTTTATTTAGCCAAAAATGCTGCCAGAATTCCTACTTGCTGTCTGGATTTGCTGAAATCAAACATATATCCCATATGCCTGTCCCATCTGTTCTGACCACCACACTTCCTTTCCCCAGAACATCCTTCCACAGGGTGTGGGTGTGCACTTGTGGGGTTATAGGAGAGCTGGCGTTATCCTCTGTAGCTTTCCAGGACAAGGAAAGGAATTTAACATTGATTTGGTCTGGTCTTTTTCTTTCTGACCATCTTCAGTTATCAAATGTAGGGATGCCTTTGTTTTTGCATGGCATATAATTTTGAGAGGAAGTCAATGAGGGCATCATTGCTGTGCCTGTCCTTACCTACAAAATTAGGCCAGGTTATTTTATGAGGTACAAGTATTTAACCATTAAGCTACCCAGCTCTGCTCACAGGAATATTAATAGATGGCCTGGAGCTGGCAGGTTTTTCTAGGGAAGATAGGTAAGGGCTTAGCACATCCTAGGCTAAGCTCTTCACTGTATTGGCCAAATCCTAACTTGTGCAATGCTGTGTGACCTGCAGTGTCCGAAGGGTAGGTGTAGCTTAGGGCATCTTCATGTCACAGTGCTGTGTCCATAGGAGTCCATAGGAGCTAGCAGTGAGAGCAGAAGTGCAGTGCATCCATGATAACACAATATTTTTCATGAGTTGGAACATCTGGCATTTCTGGAGGAGTGGCTAGCCTGAGACAAGGCCAGTAAGTACCACAGGGAACCTGGACTAGAGCACTGCATGGTGCTTGGTACGCTTAGCCCAAAACTCAGACCAAGTTTGCTAAGGAGCAATGTCTATGCTTGGATTGGCTGTCAGTGAACGAGAAACAAGAGAATCTGTAAGGCACCAGCTTTCCATGTTTGATTGAAAATTGTCCTTCCCTCTGCTTTATTAGTTTGCTTCCTCCTGATATGGAAAGAGTGAAGGGAAAATAAAAAGCCTAGCTTATTTTGCTGCAAACAGTGTATAGGCAGCACTCGAGATCTCTTTAGATAGCTTTGAATCTGAACAGGCTTAAAAAAGGGGAGAGGGGGGAGGACAGAGAGGTCTTTAATGATGTGTTATGTTATTGATGGAATTTCTAACCCTGAGGAGAACTGCCTGCCTCGGAGCTGTGGGCAGTGCTACCCACAGTAACTGCTTGCTTGTGTGTAGTTCATTTTTGTTTTATTGTTCAGGAAAGATAAAGTGGTGGCTCTGTTAAGTGTGGTGACTCGCTGGGAAGAGCAGCCTGGTTCTGCTGAGCACAGCTGCCAAAAATGGAGCAAGCCAAGGGAGAGCAGTTCTTTTGTCAGAGACAGAAAAGTGGTCTGACACAGCTTTCTTATCAAAGGGAAGGATTTTTCACTTCAGGAGGAAGTTTGGCTGGGAAGGCATTGGACAACTTCTTTTTTTTTTCAGCTCTGCGGGAAGTCCTGTATAAATGTGTTTTCCATGAATGTAATAGTTCTGCTTCTGACTCTCTGGAGAGAACATTAGGAGAGGCTGTATATGTGGGAAATAACACAAGGGTGACTAAAATATTTTTAATCTGAGTAAGTCAGCAAACACACCTTGTGTGCTCACAGCCAGGAGCCATTTGCTCTTGGCTTGTGCCATGGAGCAGGCAAAAAATAGTTCTCTTTTGTTTCTAATTTTTTATTCTAAGTATTTCTGAAATTTCCCTTGATCCTTTCCAAGCCAACATGTTGTAGTTAAATTAAAACCTAGCCTTTTCTTCTGGTAAATACCTTGTGTAACAGAAGTGATTTGTCTGTGGTTCAGCTTGAACTTGGATAATTTGTTTAAACATTAAGAACCTATGTGTGTTATAGAGAAGTTTCTCTAGTACAGTTGAAGAAACAAGTTGTTCTCTATCTGAGGCCATTAGATTGTGATTTGTTATATTTGGTTTCCTTGGTTTTCCTGTGAGTCTTTACACATGTCACCTAGTTCTGTGTTTCTTCTTTTCCTTAAGTGTAAAATGAGAAATTACTGCTAGAAATTACTAGCAGGGAAAGCTACAAGAGCATTAATGGATTCCTGAGTAGCTAAGATGCCTCCCCTGCCAGGCAGTGGTGTACCAGCTCGGTTTAGTGTTTTCCTGATGAAAAATGAACTTGGTGCTAGTGCTACTTCACAGTCTTGCCACAGAGCAAATAGGCATAAAATGAACAATTATCTTCCACCACCCAAGCAATGGGAGTTATTAATTAACTAGTAATTATATACAAATAAGTATTTTATTATACTTAACAAGTTACCCTTGATTATTATTTCCTTATTAAAGCTATTAATGAGAAAGTGCTGTATTGAATACACGTACTGAGTTTTAACTTTAAGTGAGCTGACAAAATGCCAGCTTTTGGGTGGCAGTGCTTTTCTGAGGTTCTCTCTCTTTGTGACCTTGTTACTGCACTGAAGCATTTTAGTAGGTGCTCTCTGAAACTCGACCTCCCACAGCCAGTGGGTGTCACTGCAAGCATTGCAGTGAGGGAAGAATGCTTTTGGGGAAGAAAGAATAAAAGTTCAAGTGTATGTTGTATATTTTTTAAGTTAGAAATAATAGCTGAAGAACAGTTAAATCCTAATTTACTAACTTTGCAATTTGCATAGGTGTTTTATTGGAGATGCTTTAAAAGGGTTTTAAATACTTATTTGAAAAGGTTTTTTTTGAAGTATCTTACATGGCCAAGGCCAATCTTCTAACAGAAGTCACGTCACACCAATGTCCATAACCATGCTGGTCCCAAATGCCGACTCGCTTCCTAGGGCTGAATGTTACGCACCTCACAGATGTTGCTGGGTTTAAAATAAAACAACCAACAACAAGACAACCAAAATCAAACACCAAAGAACCTCCCAAATCCTTTCCTTTAGTTCTTTAAAACCATTTGTATGGAATTCTTGGTGCTTGCAGATCTAAGTGCTAAAGGTCACTGTGACTCAAAGCACCCATCTTCCCCGGAGAGCTGGCCATCCCGGCTCTGAAATGAGTGCTCTGCCAAGCTGGTACCAGGGGAAGATGAGGTTCTGCCCTCCTGGGCAGCCCTCAGGCCGGTGCCCCACCACAGCCACCCCGCCGTGCGGGCCCTGAGCTGTTCCCAGGACAGGCACTGCCCAGCGGTGCCCGCGCTTTGGGAAGGCCTCGCTCCCTCCCTCCCTCGTACAGGGCGTTGCGAAGGCCCGCGTTGTCTCTGCCTGTGTTATCGTCAGGATGACAGTTTAAACAGGCCTTATCACTGTGTATTCAATCAAGGTTTATGAGGGCTGATAAAGATGTCACCTAGTTGCTTTGTGTGGTCATTAAAACCCTATTCCCCAGTAGGACTTTGCTGTATTACATTTTTCTTTTCTTCCTTTTTTCACTGATTTTTAGGTATCTTCTGCAGAAAGAGGTATGTTTTGGAAGGGAAGGCATAATGCTTACTTGAGTACTCCTAATGTTTCTGCAGGGAAGAACTAAAAAAGCCTCAAACCCATCAAAATTAGTGGCTTGGTTGACACAACCCTATCTGTATTTAATATCTTATATCGTCATAATTGCTTATTTAATAGTTCAGTAAAATTTCCTAACTTTATCCTATGCAGGGCAGTAAAGTGACTTGTGTGCACTTCCCTGCTGTGTTGTGTTGCTGCTGAAGGCGGCTCGGGAGGGGCTTGTAGGTTGGGCTCCCAATACAACTTCTCTTGATAGATGGAGACTGTATATCCCCAAGACAGGAATGTAAGCCTTGTTGACTTACTGTTCTGGTTGTATGTCAAAGAAATGACTGCAATAAATAGGTAGTCCTATAAAATGCATTCATAATTTTCAGGTTATCTGTCTGTGAACAGTAATTAGAAAGTAGGCAAAGATTAAGTCTGTCTTGTCCTGTAAACTTCTTCATTTCAAAGTGTTTGTTCTTCAACCCATGTTCTTTTCCTGGCTGAAGTTTAAAATAAATAGATCTTAATTGTATCTGATGCCATGTCCAATTCTGCCAGTCTTCAGAAAAATCTTGTTTCTACAGTGAGCAGAAGTAGCTCAGTTGTATTTTTGTTGGTTAAGTAAAATTTGTTTTAAAACAAAACAGATATACAAAAACATAATGAAATATGATTAGTTGCAGCTGCTTGCTGTATTATAAAAGAGAGAAATGCTAGGGGGATCTATTGGTGGAAAAGATTTGAAAATATGTAACAGACTTGTGCCTAGTTCAGGCACAAACCAATTGAGATTAAGCATGCATGTTTAGGATCTTTTGAAAAATGGGAAGAAACTGAATATTCAATTGATTCCTTAGATCCCCAGGTCGTAGTAAATTCCTGTTATTTACACTTTAGCATATTGTCTCTCTGCATCCTATAAACTTTGTGAATACTAATGGCTGTCGGCAATTCAGAAATGATTCTTTCACTTTGTTTACAATTTTGCTGCTGCTGGCAAGCATTGGACTATCAAAGGCTTTAATGCTGTGCATGTGCATTTCATAATAGAATGTTATTCTATGAAGATAATAACACTTACTAGAGATCAGTAATAAAATGAAAAACAGAGCCTCTACACCATCACTTGTTAACACTTCTAATGATTGTTTGCCTATTAACACTAATTTGTTATATGCTTCCATTTTAGCCCTGTGCTGGCTGGCATAAGCACGAAGCACTTGTGTATGTACAGTACTTATGAATAGCTGTGCTGGCCTACTGATCTCTGCAATAAAAGTTACTGTAGCATGATCTGGGTCTGCTTTTTTTAAAAATGTTTTATATCAGAACCAGTTGTTGACCTCTGCCTTATCAATTCACTCTATCTGTTTGCCTTTAAACAGTAGTCAGGTACTCTCTAGAATATTTGCCTGGTGCAGTGGTGTCCATTTATCCTAGACCATGGAATACTCTCTGGTCATCCAGTAGTACAGTATTTTTTTGAAGCTTGCCTGAAAACGAGAATTTATTGTCAAACCTTTGTTTGACTTAAAAGCAGTTGACTGTGGGCATTCTAAAATCATAACTGATTTGCCTTTTGGTATTCCTGGAGCTGAAATAGAAAGTGTTGTGATTCCAGCCAGTCACTGGATTCAGGAAACCACTTTCACTCAGTGAGCACTTTTGGCAGGGTGACGAAGAGGAATCTGAAGTATGGCAATGAAAGGTACTTTTGGGAGGGTTTCCAGTTTCTGTGCCAAAGTCTCACCCCAGACATATGTGCTTACATGCTAAATTGCCAAAACATAGTTGCCATCCAAAAGCTCATCTGGATTTGAATGGATATTGATTTCTGTTTTCTCATTTAAATCCAGAAAGCTTATGAATAGATGCAACAGAACATTAAACTGAAAATCTGGGGATAATCCAGTACAGAAAAATAAAGTGGTGCAAATATTAACAATACCAAGAGATCCCTGGTCCATTTCTAGCCAGCTGAATGGAAAAGCATTCTCAGTGCAGAGTATTTGACTTTTCCCTTCTACTCCTGTTTGGTACAGGCAACATATTCAGTTGTTTCCACACAGTGCTCATTTCGGCTATGCCTGGTGGTAGTTCCACCTATATTATCCAACCTTAAATGCTGAGCTGAACAAAAACTACGCTTTGCTACAGTTCTTGGCATCAGCAGTTGTCTTCTCATGAGCCTTGGGCGGAGTGTCAACAAGTATTGGAGAGTCACAGTCACTTCTCCACTTCCATATTGAGAGGGGAAACTTGGCAAATCAGGAAGAGGAGAGGGCCCTGTTATGGGAAGAGCCGTGAATAATTGCCTGTGCCAACACCACCGCCCTGGCCGAGCACGCTGCCGCCTCATGAGGGGAGGCGGCGTGTGCAGCGCCGATAAAGGCGCCGCGCTGGTGCCACTGGGGCCCGTGGTGCCGTGGCTTTGCTGTGCTGTGTTGTGCTGTAGCCATGGCACCTGGTGATAGATGAATGTCTGTGGGTTGGTGCTGTGCTGAGGTATGATTAGATATTTATTGCTAACAGCCACGCTAGCCCGGTCTAAAAGGTGGCTGAGGCCTCTGCAAATCTGTTGAGAAGACCTGCTCTCAAGCCAAGGCATCTGCATGTAGGTCAGTGTCTGCAGACACCTGAATGCTCACCAGTGGTCTGCCTGCTTAGTCCAGCTCCTATGGAGAGGTCAGTGGCTCCACGCACTGCGAGGTTGCCAGCCCCTGTCCATGAGGGTGCGGTAATCGATTTTCGCAGCTGAGTAAAAAGAGCAAGGAATCTTCTCTCCATGTGTCATTCTAGAGCAATTGCTTACAGCATTATGTGATTTGTTCTATCCTGCCCACCGGAATTATTCAGGCAGATACAGTGAATGTAAGTTTAGGAAATAGCTGATTTCTGCTTGAGGTACCTTTTGTATGTCTTCAAAGCAGACCTCAAAGACTGATGATTTAAAACCATTACTCTAGAGAGTAGAATGGCTAAATCCAATCAAAGTGTTTATCCCACAGGTATTTGTGTACCTCCCTCAAATTCATGGAAATGTCAATAGCACTGATTTATTAACTAGAAACTTCATTTTTTCTAATTAGTGAAATTACAATGCAGGCCAGCCACAAAGTTTTGTTGTTGTAACTCTTACCCACCTTCCCTGTGATGTTGCTTCTCCTTGTGCTCATCTAAATGTAAATTGTAAGCCCTGTGGGATGGAGTCTGTCCCTTGCATTCTCTCCCTTCCTTTTGTGTGTTTTTAATTTCATTTAATTTTATTTTACATTTGCACATGATCCTCTAGGCAGAATGCCTATTGCTTGCCTTACGTTCTCCTTGGTGATTCCTAAATTCATGTCCTTAATCGAGACCACTCGTGGCCTCTCTTTTTGACCATGAATCAGAGTATCTGCAATAAGCCAGCAGCACAGAACGTATTTTAAGCTCTTAGCAACATGTCCCACTGGAGCCTCCTTGTTTCCCCCATGACCAGGAAAAATGAATTGCCTGTGTGAGATGCTTGATCAACAAACTAGAATTGTCTGGGAAAAGAAAAAGAAATGGATGTGCGGACGGAGTTACAAAAAGCCAGAGAACAGAACACCCTGTAGTTTCTTCTCCCTCTCTCACAAATAGAGATCCTGCTCCTGTACAGCTGTGGTGGTGGAGCCCAGGCTGGGAGAAGGATTTGGGATGTGTAGGTCCCCAGCCACAGAGGGGGTTCACGGGTCAAAATCAATACCTGTATGTTAGTCCATATAAATAAATCATACGCCTGTAAAATAAATGCTGTAGTTTGCTGCTGGGTCCTGGGGGAGCAGGAAAATAATTTAGCACAGCTGGATGCTTGTTCGTCTTCCAAACTGTTTTTATGGCTTAAAAGAATAGCTTCCTAAATTGCAGTCTCATGGAGAAGCAGGGTGTGGGGCTGCACCAGAACGCAAATGCACTGGCGTCACTTTAATTAAAAAATTTGCTCTCTCACCTTCCAAAACATCCCAGTTCCCTCTAACGACGGAATTTTTCCCTAATCTGAGGGAGCAGCTGATGTCTGCCAAATGGCCAGCCTGCGCTCCTGGCGGAGCTGAGCAGTGTTCCCCCTCTCCCGTGCTGCGAACGGCTCTGTGTGAAACCTCTTCCCTCAACTTGAACTCCAGCAAGGAGTCCCTGCGGCACGTGGAGACTGAACGGGTCCTGGCTGCAATAAAGGCTCATTTACAAGGCTCCCAAAGACTCTGTAAGTGCCCGACACAATTGAAGTCCAGGACATACTGGAAATGTTGGGATGCCAAGAACTGATGTTGGATGCTAACCTCTGTGCTTAACGGACCGAGTAATTTCTTCACTCCCCTTGACAGTGGGAAAAAAAAAAAAAAAAAAAGGCTTTTGTGACCCCAGTAGAAGCTATATGAATTATTTGAGGGGTTTTGAAGACTGCAAGTGTGGAATCAGTGCTAATTACAGAGGTGCTTCATTGCTTTGGTGCCTTCAATCCATGTAAGGGAACAACCTGGCACAGGTTTCCACGTCCTTACAAACTGTTACGCACGGGCTGTATCTTTGCATTCAGCTCAGGTCTCTGAGGAAGAGAGGGAAGCCAGTTCTGGTGTTGGATCTGCATGGCTGGCAGCACCCAGCAGTTGCTCTCAGCGAGAGATGGAGGAATGCCGGCTGGCCCAACAAAATGTTGTGTGAGCAGCAGCAGTGCCAAAGTTTCGGTTCCTCCTCGATTTCTGCTCCATAAAATGCTCTGGTAGGTTCTGTCAATGGGCATTTGGAAGGAAACGGTGTGGCCCAGGGTACAAGGAGAACGTGGGCGCTTGTCAGATGTATGCCCCCTTTTAAAAATGCAAATTGATAAATAAACACTGAAACAATAGGGCTGTGCTAATCCTTTTACAAAGGGTAAATCGCTAATCTAAGTCCCCAGCCAGGATGGCTGCTTTACCTTAACAATAGCTGCATTTATACCTTATGTTTTACTTGTAAACTGACATGTAGTGAATTGGAAAGGGTTTCAGCTCACCTGCTTGGTGGGGGAGGGCGGCTAATCCTTTCATGCCCTTCACACTCGGTGAGCAACGCTGCCATTTGATCACGCTGAAGCAAAAAGGCCAGCCAAATCTTCAGCCAGTTTAGACTCGGTTGTGCTTGTGCTTTAACAATGCTGCCAGTGTCTCCAGTCAGGGCAGAGAGAAAGGTCTATTCATGTCTTCATGGAGCAAGTACCCCAGGGCCTGATCTTCAAAGGCACTGGGCACCCCCAAGAAAGGATGCTGAGCTCCCTGACGTTCAGTGACCCCGGTTTTCCTCACTTTGCAGCACGTTGAGTCCTTTTTAATGGATATTGGCAGCAGAGAATGTGTGTGCCCATCTTCAATGGCCTGCTCCTGGTTGATGAGGCCATCATGGAAAACCAGAGGAATGGAGAAGGGTCTGAGTGCCTGGATCCACCACATTGCCAGGGTAGGGGACTGGGAGCTTGAAACAGAGGCTGTGTGGTGGGTTACCAAGGAGGTGGATTGGAGCCAGTGAGTGGATTGATAGGTTGTGTGTGTGTCTTTGCCTTGCCTGACGTTCACGCAGATTTTATGAGTTTAACAGAATTGTTTGTGGTGATATTGGGTAAGTCTTGACTTAGAGTTTTGTCCTCAGCTGCTGCAGCTTCTGGTTCTTTCCTACCTTTTGGGGTTTTTTCCCTTTTCTTCTAAATTAGTCTCCAGCATTAGATCTGATCCAAAAAGATGGAAATATGAGTTTTTTTTCTTGCTGTATTTGGTCAGTAAGGTGTCTACAAACCCACGAGCCTTTTTGGGAGTGAAGGAAACATGGACAATTTATAGCTGTAGAGTCACAAATTTAGGGCAACTTGATTCAGAAGGAGGATTGAACGAAATATTTCAGTATAAAAGAGGCCTGTGGGTTGTCCTCTTCCATGTAACAAGCTTTATAGAAGGATAGAAGAGGAAACTCAGGATGATTTCTGTTTTTTCATCCCTGGAGGAAATACACTTGTAATCTCCCAATGTCATGTGAGATTAACATCTACTTGTGTTTTTCCCAAGAGAAGCTGTATCAGGCATCTGGCAAAGCAATTCAGGTCACTTGTGTTTAAGGGATTCTTTGGAGAGGGAGGTAGAAGCAGTCATGGACCAAACGTGCCGGAAAGACTTCGTGAAAGACTTGGAGGATCTTGGTTAGACATTGCTGGTCTGAGGTCTTCTCCTCACTGCCAGGAGAGGAGAGTTAATACAGCATCAGCTCAAAGGACAGTTTAGCCAAGTAAGGGATGCTGTAGTTTTTGTATCTGTCAGCAGATTAAATTAAAACTGTGGAAATTCGGTTATTAGAAGTTAAAACCTTCTAGCTCATAAAGACCTTTCAGTCTGATTATTTTTAACACAGATTTTTACCACAGCTAGCTCAAATTAAGAATGCCTGTTCCTTTTGCTTTGGCTAATGTAGGCAGAGCTAGCACAGGTTACACCAACAGAAGAGTTATAGAAAGAACCTTTTCGATCTCCATTTCTGTCTCACAAAGCTAAGAAAAACTCACCCATTAAATTACTGGTCATGATTTTTATTTGAACTCTGATTTTTTTGAACTTAGATTCAAACAAATCTAAGTACCTTTAATTAAGAGGTCAGTGTTACAGAATTTTAATGCCTACCATCTTGTCAATCCAGCCTCGAACACTGAAAAATATATTCAGTACAGATTTTGACAGAAAGAATTATTGGCAAGTGACCAAGAGAGCACACACACACACACACACACACAAAAGAGCAAAAGCTACATGTGACTAGCAGGGTTATTTCCTTTTGTAAGGGAGATAGAAAATACACATTTTTTTTCATCTTTCACAACTTTATTAAAAATTCATAAAATTTTCATTTCTATCCAAAAGTTTGGATTCTGCTAAAAGTATTATTTACCTTGGATAAGGAGCTGGCTACTAAGGTAAAAGCAGTGGCCTACCTGGTAAAAAAGATATAATAGATTTGAGGGAGTTTTCTTGGCAGAGTTTCTTAAATTAAATCTGGCAACTAAGATGCATTAATATTTTCACCAAGTGTCAATGTAGGAATATGCTGATGACCCAGAGTTGGGAAGCATTTTTCATAAAAAGTAGAATCTGGATCTCCAAGAGAACAAAAGAATCACAGTAGCAAGAGTGGTGTGAAACATAATACTGCAGAAGATAAGATCTCATAGTATTTAGGGAGAAATAGTAAACATTTTGGCAATGAACTGGAGCTGAAGGGTTCAGAAGAGGTGAAAACCAGGGTGCTGTAGTGAGTCACAGGAAGTTTAAGTTGGATGCAGTGTCAGTGCAAACGTTTCCAGGGAAGAGGGGAGCATTGTAGCCATACTGCTGAGCCATGTGCTGAGGAGAGAGACCTCGTGTGAAATGCTGCATATGGTTCTGGGCAGCTGCCTTCTTGGGAAGAACGGGGGAAAAAGAAATACTTTCAGCATGGACTAAGCGCAGCGCAGGGTAGCAGAACAACCATGAGGCTGGAACACCTGTCTTGAGAGAGGCCAAATCAGCTACACTCACAAGCTACAGATGGGGAGAGGTGCACAGAAGAGGAACTGGAACTGAAGGACAGTGAGTATAAGGAGTATACATGAGTATAAAGTAGTAGGGAGAGCCATGAATTGTAGATTTGAGATTACAGGCTGCAGGTTTAAGAGGAAATTCCCACCATTTCAGCTGTGAGATTTGGGATGAGCCTTCCAAGATGAGCAGCTTAGAAAACCTGGTGAACGTTTAAAGTGTTTAGTACGTGCAATAGTAGATTGGCAAAGACAGGTGATCAATCCACCAGCAGGCAGGGCAATATTCATTATAATATTGGCCTCGTTTGAGGGATCCTTAGGAAAGAAGGGCAGGAGCAGTCCTGAGCCAAACAAACTGTGCTGGAAAGACAGAAAAGGTGCAGAGGCTTTAGGTTCGAGGTCTTGCCTCCTCTGCCAAAAAAGTGGTCTTGGGCAGCTCAGAATATATATATTCAATTTCTCTGGATGCTAAGTGCTTAACCTGGTGGCAGAGAAGAGACTCATGGGGGAAGTGATGAAGGAGGACAGCAGATTTTCTTTCTATATTATTTCTATATATTTTATAGATACACACATATATCTAGTTTTCATGAAAAGCCTTGATATGTCTGGACAAGGAAGAGATTTCTGCTTAAATATGCTGCCTTAAATTTCTTGTAGCCATCCCTGCTTGTGGTAGGCGGGGGCAGGAATGAGCTCTTTGAGTTAATGAGAGCAGCAGCCCCTGTGCAATGTGTTGGGAGGTGTAAATCTCTGTGTGGAGTAAGGTGACCAAGCAGTGTCTGAGCCCATGCTTTCAGGTCTGAGACTTGCAATCTGCCCAGCTAAGTCCCCTTTCGGACTGGGAGCACAACTGTGTTGAAATCTGCTGTGAGACCCTCAAGACTCTTGCTAAAAAAGTAGCTGGACAGAGGTCAAACCCAGAGAGGGAGCAAAAAAAATCCCAACGAAAAGAAACTAAAACCTGTGGGAACAATCATGGAAGCAGAGGAAGGAAGAATGTTTCCTGGAAAATAAAGAACCTCATTGAACTTTAAATCTAGCCCAGACACCCAGAGTCAGCCCTGTTATGTTAGAAAAGCTTAATCCAGCAAAAACAGGGAAGGAAAAGAAAAGAACTTTAAATGCTGGAGGGGTGAATGATAACAAGCTGCCCTTCATATCCCACCGTACTGCACACCACCGAGGGATGTTTTGTGCATCCCTGTGCTCAGGCTGCTTTGTCCCTAGATAAAAGAGAGAGGGGAAATAGGTGCAGGAAGCTGAAGTGTCTTGTTCTGGGTCAGCCAGAAGAGAAGGAATGTCACTCCAGACACGCAGCTGAGATTGGCCTACAAAAGGCTGCCCAGGAGAACCTCCACTCTATGATGATGAGCACACACTGTGCAAAAGTTAAAAGCATTCACGGGAGAATTTTAATGCCATATTAAATGTTGATTCGTGTGTGGCTGGAGCCACAGCGGCCTGCTGGGCTGGTGTTTGGTCCAGCTCCGAAGTGATAAATTGATCTGTAACTTAGGCTGGTTTCCGTGCGTGGCAAAAGTCATCTGATAGGTACCAGCGGCGAAGGGTGTGACTTGGAGCCGTGTCCTCTCGGAGTGGACGTGCTCGGGCAGCCTGAGTCACTAACTGCCTTTGGAACAGCCCTCTGCACAGGAATGTTCTCAGCACCTCCCCGGCTGAAGCAGACCGCAGTAGCATCGCTGGTCGCTCACTGCCTGCAATCAGGTGCATCACGTTCAGTTTCTCCTGCTTGAGGAAGCAGCAGCTGAAAGGTTTTAGCAAAGAATTGCTCCCAATCTGGTCCACACCAATAGCAAACAGCTTTTCCCCCGATCACAAATGGCATCAAAAAAGACTATCCTATTGCCTTTTTTACTGTAGTCGTTTGGTTTTGATCACTCAAAAAAAAATAAGGACTATTTTTTGAGAAATAGATGGAATTTTAAATATATATCAGATGTTTAGGCCAGATGCTTATGAAGTCAATGAATCATTCACAATTGAGAAGTATTTGCTCTCTCCACATGTTACTGACATGAGGAGTGCTTTTGTTATGGAACATATGGAGGAACAAGTCACTCTCTGAGAAAGGGAGTGAACTGAATCATATTTTCATCAGCTTTTGCTGGAGCGGATTCTCTAAGCTCTGGCTGTTCCATGAGTGGACCACGCTTGTATCTCTGTGTCTTTCTGTCTCCCCTTCCCTCCTCCTTGTTCTTCCCTTTTATGCAGTTGTATATTTTCCTCAAGCTTTGTTGAATTTGTAGAGTTCAGTTTGTCAAATTTGGTTTGCCCAAGGTTCGGTTCCATAGGATGTTGACCTAAATACAAAACAGCTTAAACTTTGCAGCTGATATGTGATCATTTACATAAATAAAGGGGATTGTCTTGAAGTCTATGAACATTGATGGAAACTGGGACATCTGTGTCATCTCCTCACCAGCAACAGTTCTTGTGAGTATACAATAATCCTTGTCTGCCTTGTTTTCCCATAACTCTGAATCAAGGACGTCTACAGAAACTGCGAGCTATATTATAAAATATCTTCAGGTAGACAGTTGTACTTCATGAGTAGATGATGATGATGGTGATGATTATTATCCTAGCCAGGGCTGCAGACAAAAAGAACAGTTTTGGAAAGATGTAGATAGTGGTCTTTGTTGCAAATTAATATTGGATATTGAGAAGGTTAAAAGTCTTAAAATAAAACATGTGTGGAATTTAATGGGTTATCCACATAGGTTTGAAATTATGTCATTCCTGTGAGAAACAAATAGACTTATGTGCTGCATCCTAGATGAAGCACCATTAAACTTTTTTATTTCTAATGTACCTGTTGATTGGTATTGTGTATGTATATATATCTATCTATATATATATATGGTGTATATGTATATATCATGTAAATATATATGGTTGTATGTTGATGAGCTTTGGGAGTCATTAGGCCCACTGCTCTATTATGTTACCTACTTAATTGACATTAGCTGTAAAGTTTTAGCCAAAATATGTGTTTGGATTATCAAGAATCCACCTGCCTTTAGAATTCTGGCAGGAAAGGGAGTAACGAGTGTCACATTTATCTAGCTTGATTATTTAGTTCTGTGCATAGTTCCTTGATGCTGTTTGGGCAGTTGGTCATGTGTTTCCCTAGAGCTATCTGCCCAACAGGAAATCATGAATGCATTAGACTTGTGCCAGCTGAAAATGTCCTTGCTGAAATGTTGTGGATTTTGCTATGTTTCTGCAGTAGGTGCTTTTCTCTGAGCTCATGCATGAAGAAACCTCCCAGACTGGAGCTGAATCAGAAAGGAGAAGCTAGACAATGTGGCAAAGTTGACGTTTTGAAACTATTTCCACTTATTTAAACAAATCTATTACCTGTTTGAATACCTGGAAATACTCCAGGACTTCAACAGTTTATAATTTTCTCTTGTCTAATTCCCCTGGTTTATTTTCCCATGCCTAGTAGCTGCTGTCTTGAAATGTTCTCACTAAGAAGGCAGAGAGATGCCTGCTTTCACACTGTCTTCATCCCAGCAATTTCAGGACTTGGTATTACAGTGCTGCTGCATTAAGCTTCCATCCTAAAAGCCTAATAATGTTCAAGATTCAGATCTGCAGGACAGTGGCAAAGGCTCCAGGCTGGTGAGCAGTGGTAAGGATCCTTGCCTTGAGCAAAGGCTTTAAAATCTGACTAGGGTGGGTGGCTATCAGCACAAGGACTGCAAGAGCTGGGCTGCCTTATTGGAACATGGGGATAAGGAGCTGTCTGAGGGGTCTCCCTCTGGGCTTTTAGAATGGATGAAACCCAAGGCTTTCTTAAGCAGTGGCTTGGCACACTAAGGCTTTGGTCACAGGGGGAAATTGTTGGGGCCTGTGGTGTTCAGAAGGACTTAAAAGCAGATTGATATATACACACAAGTGCTCTGTGGCACAAACAGCAGTATTCATCTAACGTGTTAGAAAAAAATAACAAACCACTGTGAGGGTTGACAGTTCCCCTTCCTCCAGGCTATAAACCAATTTCTTGTTATACTTTTAATTCTTCTCCTCTCTCAATAAAAAAATGATCCTGCTGGCCAGGTGCAATGTCAGAAAGTAGTCCCTGTCAAGCAAAGGCATTGGCCAATTTCCATGGGACTTTACATAATGGAGCTCCATGGCAAAATATGACAGAAGTCCAGCATTACTGACCGCAAATAAATAAAACACCAGTCTTTGACCACAGGGAAAAACTCAAGTTATTTTGCACACAAATCTCTGGCCCTTGAAGAGGCTGGGGGAAGGGAAGTTTAGTTCCTTTCATAATGTTAACCAGACCTGCTTCCTAGTCAGCGCTGAGCTTGCCATTTGCTCCGATTGGAGTGTTTTTCCTGAAAGTTGGAGGAGGGAATCCAGCTGCAGGGGTCTAATCTACAATGGAGCATGTCAGGAAACACTTCTCCTTCCAGTCCATAGTATTTAGGGTTTGTTCTGTTTTCTCTTTTGCTCATTTGCTGCCCATTTAGAGCAAAGCTTAGCATCAGAATCCTGCACCCTGTCTTTCCCATTCTGTCTGGATTAATAAAATTACTTCTGACATGCTTTCTTCCCCGAGTCACTTTACTAGTGATGTCTCTCATGTCTTCTACTAGATGGGAATGGCTTTGTCGCTCTTTGTTTTCTTGTGGTTTTTTTTTTTTTTTAAATTTGGAAAGAAGGAATCAAGTGTGTGGGAGAAGATGTTTCCAGAGAAGCCGGTGGTTTGGAGTAGCTCTTTGCTAGGAGACCAGGGTATGGTTTTGCAACAGATTATTCAGATGCTTACTTGGTGGGGGCAGAGGTGTTTCACTGGACTCTGGTGGAATTAAAAACCTGAATCACCACCTGCTTTTGAATGAAGACTGTAGGAGAATGGCTGGACTATACTGCTGGATGTCCTAATTCCCACTCTGCCTTCACCTCCATCTCAGACTGATTTCTAGTGGGTTTTGTACCTACATATATTCTGTAATTTGTGTTTGTGAGTTTGCGCTTTGCAGTGTAAGAGGAAGACTCAGGTGCCCCAGTGGTACTTTCTTATGGTGTCTTGGCTTGTAGTTCCTTATCTCAGTGTGTTCCTTCATGTAGTTTCTGTGAATGAGGAGACACTTTCCTGCAGAGGAACATCTTCCTCTGCAGCTTGAGCCATGCCTGTGAGAAGGACACCCAGCCCCCATAGCTCAGATTGAACACAGCTCCATCCAGGTGATTTTGGCAGACCAATGTAAGTATTTCTTTCCATTTCCATTGATCATAGCTGGATCCCATAAAATGATGATATAATCCCAATCTCATTCATGCTTCTAATGTGCTTGCCTGCCCCACTTTGCTTGTCCCTGCTTTCACAGTTCTTGAAGAATAACAGTCACCATTTCTCACTGTAAATGTGGCCTCTGTGGATCCATGTCCCTCGATGTCCATCTGCATTCTTGCTCTTTATTTAGGATTAAATGTCCCTAGCACATAAAAGAGTTGAGTATTTTTGGCAAATACAGTCTTTATCATGTGCCCATGCTCACATCAGAGGCTGAGGGAAGTGCTTGATGCAGGAGATATGTCGAAGGAGTTAACTGCTTGTGAAATAGAGGGAGACATTACAGCATAACCAGAAAACAGTTTCTGGCAATATCAAAGTTTGCTCTTCCTTCTTAAAACTCCATTCCCTTTCCTTTCTAAGCCACTCAGCTATGGTTCTTGATCTTCTCTTCCTGACCAGTACTTGTAGAACTCATGAAGGTTTGTAGAGGCCACACTGGAGAATAAATCCTGTTGTGTTTGAAAACCACTTTTATTTGCATTTTCTTTTGAATGGTACGTAGAATATTAGTCAGTCACGTGTGAGAAGAAAAGTTAACATCCCCTGTAACCAGGCAGCTGAATGCTCTATATACCTGGGCAAGCAGGTAGAAGCTGCAATTAAACACCTTTGACTGTATAGTAACTTCAAATTTTTGGTTTTGATGGCCACTCATAGGTGTTTGCAGAGCATTCCTATGGCATGTGGTAACCTTTAGCCCAGCACAGACCTTCAGGAGTAAGTGCAAAAGCTCTGTCATTCCTGTATGGGGCATATGGTTAATATTACAGAAGGGCTCAGCTCTTGTTTGTTTGTTTTTGTTTTGAGTACATCTGAACCCATCAGCTCCCATTCAATATCAGCTTTAGGGCTGCTTGAAAGGCTATGTTGATGCTAAAATACAAAGCATCTCATTTGCAAGACAGCCACTCAGAGAGAGGCACGAAGTAATCCTGAGGTGACTCGGGTGACACGACACAGCTGACAACAGATGAGGCCAGCAATAGGACCCAGAAGTCCTTGGCTGTGTCTCCTCTCTCACCCACTATGTTCCCAGCGTGGCTTGTTATTTTAAATATGTTTGTGAAACATCTGCATGTGTAAAAGAACAAATCATAAACCAGTTGCAGTTTTCTGCTTTTCTTTTCTGTCAGAAACATTGTTTTAGGACCAAAGAAGAGAGACAGAAAGATTTGTTAAGCAACATCCCACAAGAAATATAAATCTCCTGAGAAAATAATGCAGCATCTTCATTCTATCTGATTTCTGAAAGGCTTTCTTCCCTCATAGGACAGTATACACTTGGTGTCCCAACATATTCCCGAGGAGAAATGCTGTGCTGGGCAGGCAGCAGAGCCCAGCTGGGATCCTGGCAGAGCATGAGAGTGGGGGTGAAAGACAGTGGGTGTCCTAGCTGGCTTGCTAGCCTTTGGACACTGTCACTTCTTCTCCTGCAGCTTAACAGAGGAAAGAGCAGCTGCAGGGGAAGTTAAGGTTCTCTCTCATGTCCTCAGCCTTGAAGGGAGGTGTTGCCACACCTGTGCCCCCCTATTTAAATTGTTGACAGGCAACATAAATGACAATGGATGGTATCTGCTCTACCCATCTCCCCGAGGTGCCACCTCATGCAGGGGTAGAGGCAGAGCTGTGTCTCAGTCAAAGCAGTTCAGAGCTTGCTGCATTGGAGCAGCCCTCCTTTTGTCAGCAGCTGGAGCCAACAGCTCAGCTCTCTGAGGTGGGAGAGCTCATGTCCTGCTGCTGCTGCCCCAGTGCAAGGACCCAGCAACCTCTGGGGACGAGGGAGGTCACAGCAACAGATGATTGTGCTCTGAAATGCAACCTATCTGCTCAAATGCTTGGACAGAACCTTCTGTCTGCAGGTCTCTCGGATCCCTGGGAGCAGCCTAATCACCATAGAGTTTCCACAGGCCTGACACAAGTGTGAGCTCTGGACATCTCAGATAGTCAAGCCACATGCTTTCAAAATTCTGCACCCAAATGGCAAATGACCCAAATTTAGATACCTATTTTCAAAATCTCTCTTCTAACAATGCTCCCAATAGTTACAGCGAACCAGTGGGAGAGTTACCCTGCTCAGTGGTGCCTGAAAACGGGTGGTTGCATGAACAGAGAAAATGTCAATCCTTCCACTCCATGATAATCTCAGCGTTGAAAAATTGACTGTTTTTGAAAATACACATCCAAAAAACTTTCCTGAATCAGTCAGGGGTGTCAGCTCTTGAAGTACAGATTGAAGAACTCTTGGAAGAGGAACTACAAAAATCAGGTCATCTTCTTTCCCTCTCCTCCCCTCCAGCATCTGTTCAGGATAGGATAAAAGCTGAGTCCAGATTACCTTTTCTGGGACTTTTTTTTGTGAAGACATAGATATGAGAGGGAGGCAAATGATGGAAAAGTACATAATCTGAGAGATTGCTGAAGGGACTGAGGTGTGGAGAAGTGAAAGAAAACACACTGCCACTGACTGATGAATCTTTTGGTAATTTCTAAGTCACGGAGAACACAAAGGTTTGCTGGATTGTGACTGTGCGTTAATTTAAAACATTAAGATGAATGGTTAAAAATGGATGCCTAAAACTAAACCCCTTCAAAGCCATAGTTAAGCATTTAAGTAGAGAAGTTTCTGGACTCTGTGGCAGGAGACCCCTTTGCTGCAGTGCACTTACTGGAATTTTGCTGGACTTTTGCAAAAGTTCTGAGCATCCGGCAGCTCCCGCTGAAGTCCCAGTTAAAATATATTTCCATTTCCTTAAAGTGCTGAATTATGGACTTAAGAACCCGACTCTAGGCACCATTTTTCTCTGTGTGAATGATCTGGTTACAAGTATAATATAATAAATTGTAATAAAATAGATTTATGGGTTTTTTTCCTTTTTTGCTAGTGAATAGATGGAAAAAATATTTTTTTTTTTATGTGTTACAGTCAGTGGGGATTGTATTGGGAATTGTGCTAGGAGCTCTTGCCTCCCAAGCTATTCTCTGAATAAGGCTCTTTTCCCTCAACTGGCTGAGCTGGTGGGCCCACTCAAGCATGGGCACTTCTGGCTCCGAGCACGCACCAAGGCTGCACAGGAGCCTGATGATCTGTGCCAGTAGGAAGTGGTAACAAGCCATCCCAACTCTCTGAGATGAAGGACAAGTTTGAAATCTCCCTCCTCACATCCTCTTCTTTTCAATTTTCAATCTTTCCCATCCAAAATGTGCCTGGAGCATCTCAGCTTTGCCCGCAATGAATACCATTTGAGAAAAAAAAGACAAAATGCAGAAAAAGTCCCATGGCCATTGCAGATCTGTGAAATCGTGAGGCAACTTTTCTGACAGTAAAACTTCTGCAACTTCAGCAAGCGCCTCTGGTCCCTCTGGTTCCTCTGGCTGGAGAGCCATGTTTTGCTATTTCTAATTAATAGCAAGTAGAGGAGCGAGTCACCCAAGAGGTACCAAAGTGTTTCTTCTCCCGACGCATCCCCCCACTCCTCGCTTTCTCCTGGCTGCCACCTTGTCCCACCTTTTGTCACCATCTGTACATGGTTAGCTGGAGAATGTTTATTATATAATTTAGTTAACTTTCGAGCTGCCAGCCTGCCCGTTTGATGTGCCCTCCTGTTAATGCAAAGCACACCATTACTAGTTAATGATCATGAACTGTCATCACAGTCACTTTGAAAAGGTGACAGTGATGAATGGAGCCGGTGGCTCCCAGGGAGGTTGATCACTGAATGGACAGTAAAGTTTATTTAAGCCCTGGCCTGATAATGGCTCTGCATATTTCAGATGGGTTGTTTCCACTCAGTTCTGGGATAGCAGACATTCCCGAAATGATGTGTCCTGCTGCCGCCCCCTGCCCCCCTCGTCCTTCTCTCTTATGGTAAAAGAAAAAATCTCGCCCTGCTTTTGCATCTGCTGCCCGGTCCACACTGCAGTTCTCTGGCCAAAAGAGAGGAAACCCGTGGGGAAAATTTCCTCCAAGCTTTGAAAAAAGGAAAAGCCCCTCTCGGAGCCGTTTCCTGAGTGAATGCCCACAGCTGCCGCACAGGCTGGGGAAGGGGCTCACACTCCAATTGAACTTACCAGGATTTTTGTAGCAGGATTGCGGCCGCTTGCCTGGCGTGAGGTTGGGGGGATGGGACTAAAAATAAAATCTGCATCTCGCTGGGCATTCCTGACGGGGCCTGGCAGCCAGAACTGGCAGGCCTTGGAGCTGGGAGTCAACCCGGTGCTTTCAGGTTGGGAGGCTCAAGGTCCCAAGATAAACAAATCTTCTGGTGAGAGTGACCAGCGTTAGGTCAGGCTAAGGGTCGCCCGAAGGTCACGCCGCCCCGCAGCTTGGATATTTTGGTTGTGTATTTACCTTCCCAAAATGCATGGTGCGCTGGAAGGCTCACGGCTCCGGGTCGTGGAGCTGGGATCCATCTGCCAGTCGGTCCCGGGAGGGGACATCCCTGGGATGTTCCTGGGGAAAGACCCCCAGGAGAGCAGGGTCTTGGTGGTGTGGCTGGAGAGAGGGCCTCTGAAGGGCCACAGGGCTTGGGGTAGGCAAGATCTCTATGAGCAGGCAGAAGGTGCATGGGGTGATTTATGTCAGCACAGCCTCTTGGCTTTCTTTTTCATACATGTTGTGTGGGAAACCCTGGAGGTAAAAAACAGACACTGTTTCCTCAAGCTGTGTAAAACCTGGATCTTCATCACCTGACAGGAGCCCAGGCTGCCAGATTGCAGTGACAGAGACTCACATGCAGCAATCAGGTCTGGCTTAAGGGGCTGGAGACTCTTGTAAACCTGAAGAAACAGAGAAAAGTCTAAGACACTCTTCGTTTTTCTGGGTTTTGAATCTTTGGGAGACCTGTCTGTCTGCACAGGTTTGCTGTGCAGCCAGGAACACTAGAAATGCCTTTTTTCTTTTCCCTAAGGCAAGAAAGTAGAGATGTTTGTTTGAAAGATACGGATAAAAGTTTCAAGGAAGTTCACCATTCAGGACCTTGTCCTCGTTAGAAGGATGAGAAGGAGCCTGTCATCTGACAGTAGCTTCTGGATGACCTGCTGGCGCATAGGACTTGTATGGCATGAACAAAGCCAGGAGGGGTCTCAGCTGCACGAGAAAATCATATCAATTTACATAAGTAATGGTTTGTCTACAGTTTAAACAGTATGAAACTTTACTGTCAAAGCAAACTAAGGACACTGCCACAAGGGAGCCACATTAACCAGCCCGTTTATAAACTGACATGGCTTTTCCTAGTAGACAAGTCTATAAACCATTTGCCGGTATCTCAAATGGCAAGTTATCATGCACATTTAGGGGGTAAGAATGGGCTTTTAGAAAAAATAAATCAATGGGTGGAATTAACAATCGCTTTCATTGTCAAAATAAATGTTTTAAGTGAGCCGCAGAAAGGGAGGCAAATTATTCTCACGAAGTTCTGAGGTTTGGGGGCGATGCCAGGGAGCTGCTGGTGGCAGGGGGCTGTCAAGCGCAGGCAGCGTGGATGTTCGCAGCAGTGTTCCAGAGCAGAGTCGCGTCCTTCGGAGAAGGAGCTCCCCGCCGGTGCAGGGCGCGGGGAGGGCGGGAGGCCGAGCATCAGCAGGAGCGCCCAGCTTCACCGCCCGGAGACGCCTTCCCCCGACCTCCCCGGCACAGGGGCAGGGATGAAGGAAAGCCACTCTCATCTCCCTGCTGCCTCTCCCGCCCCACGCACCGCGGGGAGGTGACTGTCCTTATAAATTTGGGTTGAGACATTTTAGCCGAGCGTCTGCAAACATTTAGACACAGAACTGCTGCTGTTAACTGCCAGCCCATTGTCTGCCGCTGACACTTTTCTCTGCAAGTCACTTACCAGGGGGCGAATGTTGATTGAGCAAATGAACACAAAGCGCCGAAGCCGCTGGCTGCGAATTGTGCTGCTGTTAGTTTAAACAACTGGGATAGAAATGCCATTATCCTCGTGAGTTGAGGGAACCGGGTGGAATATTCAGAGAGAAAAATTTGCCGGCAGTGACTAGCACAGCGAGATGGATGGAGTGTTTGGCTTTGATTGAGATGTCACCCTGGGTCTAGCTTATTGTACCCACACTCCCCTCCCTCCACAGGGATTGAATCCGAGGCTTCTCCCTCCCTCCAGCAGCACTGAACCTGTGCTCCCTCTTACTGGCACACCCCAGCCAAACCACGCACAGCCAGTGAATCTGCTCCAGTCCCAGCCTGTACATTCCCAGCCCTCCGTGTTCCGTCTGTTTTTTCTCCCCTCTGTTCCATGGCTTGGTTTATACATTCTGTGGTTGGTGTGCAGGCCAGCACAGCTGGCTGGTCAGAGGAGCTCGCTGGGCTCTTGCAAAGCTGGGGCAGAAGCTCCAGCTCAAATGTGGTTGGAGGGAGGGCATCCTCTCACTGGTGTGGTAACAGTGAAAAAAATGCCTTCAAGCTGGAGATCAAAGGGTCTCTCCTCCATGCAAAGCACTCTCTGAATCCCTCTGGCTGATGGAAGGGCCTTGGGAATGTCACAGCTTGGTCCTGACATGGCACAGGGAGGCATGGCACAGGTGAGAGGACTCTCCAAGGTCTGACTTGCTATGTCATTATTGTTACAGATGACATATAAGAGCGGCTCCGCCTTGGCTGTGTTTGCTACATCCTTTTCCCAAGGCCTTTTCCAGCCTCTGCCACCGTGCTCACTGCCATGTGTGAAGCAGCATCCTTGGGCATAGAGCTCTGTCCCCACAAGGGGTACAGAGACTACTCAGGGAGAATGGCAGTACCCAGACTGGGCAAACTCTGGCTGACAAAATGGAAGAGAGGAATGAAAGCCCCGAGCATTCAAAGGGGTGGGGAAACACTGAACCAAATGAAAGATGTTGATGTTGTCTGATCCAACAACAGTGAAATGAACATTTAAGAGAGATGAAACACCTGATAACTTAACATTTGTGTTAAATGGGATCTGGTCTGATTGCCAAGGCTGGGTAAATTGTGAGTGTGAGATGTTACAGATGTAGATAGAGGTGAGCAGGACATGTGATTCAGATTATTTTCTCACTTGAATTTGCTCAGGAGACGGAGCATATTCCTGCCTTGCAGCCTCATGGGAGTAGCAGTGTTGAGTGCCTGCTGTCTGAGTTTCACAGGGAGCAGGATATTTGATTATGGGAGACAGACATTGGTAGCTGATGGTATTACTGCTCTTTTCCCAAGCTGGTGTGAATGCAGTAACGCAAATGCTGTATAAAAGTGAAAGTCTTCAGTGCTTCCCACCTGGAGGCACATCAATTTGGCTTGCTGTGGGAGGAATGTACCATCCCACAGTTTGTAGCTCCATACCAGCAGTAACAGGAGCTGCTGAGCTCCTTGTGGAGGCAAGAAGTGAATTGTACCTCCTGCACAGTAAGGTCTAGCCACCAAGACCCTGGTTTGAATTAATCACTCCACCACACTCTTTGCTCTGCCATCCACAGACCCACACCAAAGCCAGATTTTCAGTGGGCAGTTGGAGTACTGGGGTAAGGGAGCAAGCAGCATCTTTGTCTTCCTTTCCATGGGTGCTGTTGCACAGCCTCATCCTTGTCAGCACAAGTACCTGCATGGTTTTGGCCCATGCCAGTTAACAGCCCCTGAGATATTGTTGCTAAGGCACTCTCCATCATCCTTGAAAAATGATGGCGAACAGGGGAGATGCCCAATTATTAGAGAAAGGCCAGTGTTACTCCTGTCTTCAAAAAAGGCAAGAAGGTGGATCTGGGAAACTACCAGCCTGTCAGCCTCACATCCACTCCTGGAAAGATGATGGAACAGGTCATTCTGAAGATTATTACCAAACACGTAGAAGAAAAGAAGGTCATGAGGAGTAATCAGCATGGAATCAGCAAGGGGAAATCATGCTTGACCAATCTGATGATTGGTCATGACATCTGCGATGGCGTGGCAGGATGGGACAAAGAACAGTGGATATTGTCTACCTCGAGTTTGGCAAGGCTTTTGACACTGTCTCCCACAACATCCCTGTAGGTAAGCTCAGGAAATATGGGTTAGATGAATGGACAATGAGGTGGATCAAGAACTGGCTGAATGGCAGAGCTCAGAGGGTTGTGATCAGCAGAGTAGAATCCAGTTGGACGCCTGTACTCAGTGTAACGCCCCAGGGATCAATACTGGCTCCAATCTTATTCAACTTGTTTGTCAATGACCTGGATGAAGGGATCAAATGCACCCTCAACAAGTTTGCTGATGATACAACACTGGGGGAGTGGCTGATAGACCTGAATGCTGTGCTGCCATTCAGTGGGACCTTGATAGGCTGGAGAATTGGGCAGAGAGAACTTCATGAGGATCAACAAGGGCGCATGCAGGGTCCTGCACCTGGGGAGGAATAACCCCAAGTACCAGCACAGGCTGGGGGCTGACCCACTGGATAGCAGTGCTGTAGAGAAGGACCTGGGGGTCTTGATGAATCACAAGTCAACCACGAGCCAGCAGTGCTCTTGTGGTCAGGAGAGCCAATGGTATCCCAAGGTACATCAAGAAGAGTGTTGCCAGCAGGTTGAGAGAGTTGATCCTGCCCCTCTATTGACCCTAGTGAGGCCACATTGGAGTGCTGTGTTCAGTTCTGAGCTCCTCAGTACAAGAAAGACAAGGAGCCACTGGAGAGGGTCCAGCTGAGAGCCACAAAAATTATTAGGGGCTTGGAGCATCTCTCTTATGAGAAGAGACTGAGGGAGCTGGGCCTGCTTAGTCTAGAGAAGACTGAGAGGGGATCTCATTAATGCATATAAATATCCCAAAGGCAGCTTCCAAGAAGATGGTGCCAGACTCATTTTAGTGGTGCCCAGCAACAGGAAGAAGAGCAATGGCCATAAATTAAAACACAAGAAGTTTCACCTCAACACGAGGAAGAGTTTCTTTACATTGAGGGTGGCAGAGCACTGGAACAGGCTTCCCAAGGAAGTAATGGATTCTCTCTCTCTGGAGACATTCAAAACCCACCTAAACACATTCCTGTGTAACCTGGTTTAGGTGACCTGCCTTGGCTGGGAGGGTGGACTGGATGATCTCCAGAGGTCCCTTCCAACCCTAACTATTCTGTGATTGTGTGGTTTTGTGATTCAGGTGTTTGCAGCAGCTGTCACTACTGCACATTAGTTGTGAAAAGTCTGCTTTTAGAGGTATGAGAACTGGCCACATGGCTGTGAACTGCACTGGGCTAGCAGGCTTTGGGACCAGGGGACAGCCCTGGAGCATTTTATTTACTTAGAGAGATGTAACTATACTTACCTGCAGCAATGTGCATTTGGCACTAGGCAGAGCTCGGTCCCTGGGGTGATCCTGCAGCAGGTAGGCTGGAAGAGTGCCCTGGCTCCAGGAAAACTCTTTTGGTGCTCCGCACCCTTTGGTTTTGCACTGTGTTGGGTGCTGTCCCTTTGCTGCTCCATCATTTTCCCTGAGTGGTCCTTCCCTCTCTGCACCGCCTGCTGCAGCACCTCCGTGCTGTCCATGTCCTGGGAGCTGGTGCTCAACCCTTCCAGCGCCTGTGCTCCCCTCTCCCACATCCCACACTTCATCCTTCTCCTGGCTGACTGTCCGCACCTACTCTTGTATCACCTCTTTACGAAAACACATCCCCTGCACTGCTTTTCTGCTCATGAGAACCACACACAGAGTTATGTCTTCACACGCATCGGCTGGCACGGCCGCACTGGAGGCTCGGGCAGGGGGACGGGCAGGGGAGGGACACACGCTGACATGGAGGTGTCACGCTGTCACCATCCACACCGACACTGACACGGACAACACAGAGTGAGCTTAATGCTGTTTTCGTGGCAAGGTCTTCATTTACACCTCAGCTGGTATAAATGACGCTAGGTTTTAGCAGTCAATTTAATCCTTTTACTTCTGGTGTGAAAGAATGTGTGCTCGACGGCTGGGACTGCCCCACACAGACCCATCCTCAGCCTCCTCCTTTTCTCCCGGAGGTAAAAAGTTCAGCCGGACTCGGGGTGTGGAAAGGTTTTCAGCATAACCAGCTCGCCAGGGAAGCGATCAGCGCGCAGTAAAGCATCCTTGGGCACAGGGATGCGAGCGCGTCTGCCCTGGGCTGGGCGGGCACGGGCTATACATAGCTCAGGTCCCGGGCTGGCAGACAAAGGGAGCCTGTAAGGCTGCTGGGATTTGCGGTTATCAGCGGCCAGGGCAGGAAACGTCCCACACCACAATAACCTCAACTCCACCTTATGTCAGCAAGCCCTACAAACAGAAGGACCCAGCCGCGGCTTTTGCTCAGGCTGGTACTGTACACCGGAGCTGGCTTACACGGGGAACGGGCGGAAAAACAACACGACTGGCCTGTTCTGATGGCAGGCAGATAAACCGTCGCTCCGCTCAGACGGGTATTGTTTCCTTCCCACAGGCCTCCTTGCTGCCACCACCGAGCACACGATAAAGCTTTGGCTTTTTATACGGCTTCTGTTTGAGTTTGTGCTGATTTCAATGCACTCTTTCAAAGGGAACACTCTTGGTGAATTGTTAATTCAAGTGTCCTGGAACACAGGAGTTAGAAAAAATGTAAGGATTATTATTAACTGGTTAATTCTGGGTAAAAATTCCCTACCACTGCTTGCACTGGAGTTAGAGCTTCTTCAGCTTTCCACAGCAGTCGACTTTGGAGCCAGTGCTGGAAAGGAAAGGAGGAAATATGAGAAGATGTCAAGGGCTGTATTTTTTGTTCTAAGTCCGCAGTTTTGGTCAAACTCTGCCAATATTGCTGTTTCCCTGTCTGCCACCTGAGGTGGCTGGAGTTGTTGCTCCGGCCTGGATTCCAGCAGAAATAAAACCAGACATTCACATAGGCTCTGTCAGGTACTACATCCCAGCACATCCACAGATGGCCAGAGACAGGAAAGACATATGGGACCTCTTAGACTTGAATCCTTATGTTCCTTATTCCTTAAAGTACTGTCAATGAATTCAGATACTTGATATGTTGGAGCAGCACCTCGGGATCGCTGTCCTGGGCCACCTGCTGATACCCTGTCCCCAAGCTGCAGCACCCAGCTGGCAGCCACACACAGGAGCCCACTCAGGCAGGAAGGGAAGGTGGGAAAAAACCCGGCGCGCTTGGGCAGAAGTTTGAGTTTTTAGCTGGATGGTTTAACACAACAACTTTTGGGAGAAAACATAGTGCAGGTACTCTAACTGCTGACAGCCTGTTTCCTTGCATTGCAGAGTGTGGGTGTTTGCCTTAATCGGTGCTTCCTACACTATTTTAAGGCTGAATGCTCTTTTAGGAAAAATCAATGGATAACAGGCTCTTTGCAACACAAGCAAGGATTATTAAATGCTCCTTTCCCATGTGCAGCTCATCCATAGCCCATTCTCTTGGTATGTCCTCCATGCCCTTGTCCTTCACACACCAGAAAACACTGTTTTCATTTAAATATTTCTTGAGAAGCTGAAATGACTTCTGTCACTACCATGGTAACATCTGTCTGTATACACCTAGAAGTATGTGGCTCTCTCTTCCTTTAGACTGGTTTGGGTTTTCATCTGTCATGTACTGCACAGGCTGTTTTGGTTTTTTCGAGTTCAGGTAGGTCTCAGCAGCTGGTCCATGTATTTTTTTGTACTGGATTATCTGCAGCAGTTTTTTATGTTTCCTCTGTTTGTGGATTGTTTTGTTTCTGCTCTATTTCTCCTTGCTTAATGCACCACTCTTCACTGTTATTCTACCCACACTAAAGCTTCACCTCCCGTGAATTTTGCTTGATTGAAATATGCAATGGGAATATGGGAGAATCTCCCATGTCCTTGTAAGTCACGTGTTTCTCCTCTTTTCCAAAGCCAAACAGTACAATACAATTGGAAAAGACACAAGAGCCTGGGCTCTGATGAGGTACAAAGTCTTTGGTTTGCTATTGCTGCTCCTGCTGCCACTTCTCAGAGTGGGGGAACAACCAGACAACTTCACTGCCCTGGCAATATGCCAAACCCAAGTGAGAGACAGTCCCTAGCCTTAGAAACTCACAGCCCTGTTAGACAAGACAGATAGTGGCAGGGAGAGGAGGCGCTGGGACATGAGCACCAGAATGAGGAGTAATTAAATCCAGGTGAATACTGATTAAGAGATCTCCATGGCTCTAAGTTGCCCACTGAACCAGGCACCAACTCTAAACAGATTTTTATAGCCCCTCTTACTTGATCAGCGAATACTCTGATCCTTACAACTTTTATATAATTCTGTGTGTTCCTGGTAAGTTAGGAGTATTTTGTTTGAGTTTTGATGTTTGTTCCTTTCTCCTTCTTCTTTTTTTTTTTTTTTTTTTTTTNTGGCTCCCCCCCTTTTTCCTTTTTTTTTTTTTTTTTTTTTTTTTTGTTTATTCCTGCAGTACTAACTTAATAAGCAGGTAATTTCAAACTGATCTGGTGCCTCCTGTTGGAAGATCTTTCTTTGGACATGCTGTGATCCTCCTGAGGGATGGATCAGTGTCCAGTGTTCAGTGTCATCTGAAGCTCAGGTTGGCATATGCAGCTTGTGAGAGATGCCTAGCATCTTTTGCTTAAGACACTAATAAAATGAAACACTGTGGCAATTTCTGTGGTCACAGCAACATCTTCTTCCTCTGACATATCACAAGTGTGGAACATACCAGGCCAGAAGGGACAGAATTGGGAGAGGAAAGAAATCTTTAAAAATTAGAAGGAAAACACCCTTCAGCAGCTACAGTGTGTCCATGCTATGTCCTGGCACTGAGGCCGGCATGGCATGGGCATGTGAATGCCTGTGTGCCAGAAGTGCCACCCTGGCTGCTGCTGAGCCTCCCAGGAGTGGTCTCTGGGGACACAACTGCTGCCTCGTGTCCTTGCCACTGTGCAGGGTGTCCCCAGGCTGGTGGGGCAGGAGGAACCCCGACCAAGGAGGGGCTCCTTTTGTACTGGGTCCTCCCCTGTCATACCAACCTCACGGCTGTGTGTGGCAGGACCTGAAGCACAGGGATTGTGACCAGCAACACAGAAACCTGGAATTGTGTTTGTTATGGCCATATGGGCATATAAATGCCAAGGTAAGTGCATGCAGGCTCCAATCTCCAGTTGGATTAGCTCCTTACAGTAAAGTTGGGTCTTCTGACTGATTTTTGTGTATCTCTTGCACTTTTGTTCCCCACCACAGGAGGCACACAGTGATTCCAATCCTCCTGCATCTCCGGTCCTTCCCACCGCCACAGGAAAGAAGCATTTGCAAAAGTTTTCAGTCGGATCCTCCTCCTCGTTAAATTTAGCACAAGCTTGTAAAGCGTCACCAGGAACAGCAATTAGGGAGCTGCACGTTTTGGTTCATGGTTATCTGCAAGGTCAGAGAGAAGTACAGGCTGTCTTAGTGAAGGTTTTCAGTTCTCATACAGTTTAAACACAGAGGCATATGTTAAGAATAAGAAGCAAAATGGGTCAGTTGGTCCTGACTCAAAAACCTAAGCCTCTTCCTAACTGTTCCCCCCTCCCCCATTGCTCATTCCATTTGCAATATTGATAAAACAGAATCAGCTACTTTTAATGGAAGTTATCTTTGCTAAAGGCCAGGAAACTCAATGAACAACTTGTCATGCACTGGGCTCCCAAAACAAGGATCTGCCCAAAGATCTTCAAGCTAATGGCATCCTGCTTGATAGAGAATGAGGACAGAAGATTTTTATGCTAAGAGCATTTTACTATCCTTTGTTCTTTTTTCCTCTTTTTCTTTTTTACCTTTTCCTCTCCCTTTCTCCTGCTACCCACCCAACCCTTTGCTTTTGGTCCTTTCTCAAGCTCTTGTACCCATAGGTGTGTATGCTCTTTTTCCTTTCTGTTCCCTCCTTTTCCATACCATACCGCCTTCAGTCTGACTATCTAGGCTCCCTTTGGTCTCAAGCTCCCTCCTGCCTCACCCTGGTCTCCCTCTCCCTTATGCCAGGTCCCTGCCTGTTCGCAGCACTGCTGGGGGACAGCCCAGTGGGTGCTCCCTCTTTTGCTGCCATGTTGGTGGCTTCACATGTAGGAAGCCTGATGAGCACAAACATTTTCTACAGTGGGATGGAGCACCAGTAACATCACTCAAAACCCTCAAGTACAGCCAATACCTCCCTCAGGCTCAGCCTGGCTTTAATTTGCCCTGGGCAATGCTCCAGCCTTTGTGCCACCTCTGCCTCCCTTTGCCTTTCTCCATTCCCCTGCCTCATTCCACGTCATTTCCACTGCGACCAGAATACGCTCGCTCTTTCTTTCTTTTAATGAGCCAGTCTGAAATGTGTCTGAGTGGTATTTTTAGCAGAAAGCTTGGCAGCCTGGCAGTCCTGGGCGTTTTGCCACCTTGAACAAAAAAAGTGTGCATCAGCCCGATAAGGATTACAATGGGTTGCTCAGGGGCCACGGGCGGGAGCGCCCTGATGGCTGAGTACCTGCTCTGCGGGGCGAGGGAGAGTGGCCGTGGGGCTGCTCCCTGAGCCTTGCCATGCATCCCCCACTGGCCTTCAATATATGCCTAAAGGTATAAAAGGAGGGGTTCCTGGGGAAGCCATGGGAGTTAAGTGGAATAAAGCCACGGTATGGATGGAATAAGGGTATTTTCTGGCCACAGTGTTGCTGCAGGTGATGTGAACACAACACCTTGTCCCAAAAAGTTGTCTTGATGAATGTAGCAGCCAAGTAATGATGGGAACAGGCACAGCTACCAAGATCATAGCCTTAGGGTTGCTCCTTTCCCTCTGCTTCATCCTTTTGGCTGTGGCATGGCTCAGGGCAAGGTGTTGGCTCCCTCAAAGGCACAGGGTGAGCTCTGGGAGCGGGCACAGTTTGTCCCAGTGTTGTGGCTTGGAGCTGTTGTCCTCTGACGTGTCAGGCAAAGTATTTGCAAGTGGGAATGGCCTGCCGTGGTGACTTCCAGCTGCAGTCAATAAAGCACTGTGCTGTGGGTTTTTAATTTGAAAAATAAATATCACATCCAGCTAATGTTGCTTAATGTCTAGTTTGCCTCTTCACAGTTCAAGAGTCTAGATCTTAGCAAAATGGCAACCATGTAATTAAATGTTCTGTGAAAGATATGCAAAAATGCCACTTTTTACAAGCAGGCCATGGTGGGGAAGAGGGAAATCATATAAGCCAATGCACCTAGTTTGCTTATCTAGCCTCCTGATCATCCTAGCTACCTCCTATAGTCGAGGAAAGGAGAGAAATTCCCTCAGGAAGTATTTTCAGGGGTAACACAGATGCTCTAAATACTCTTCAAATAGGCCTATCTTTCCTACCAATGCCCCAGGGGAAGAGCTGGCTGGTCAGTCAGGGACCCTCAGCTGTGACAACCTCTTCCAATCCACACCGCTCTGAGCAGACCTGCACGGGCTGGTCCAGGTGAGCGCGATCTCCGACCCCAGACCAGACAAATGGCTCCGTCGTCCTTCTGTGCTAAGTGGAATAATTTCAAAGGGAGCTGTGCTTGAAGGCAGTGGTGAGGATGTTTATTTGGCACTGGGTACATATGGGTGGGTGACTGCCTGCCTGCAGGTGGGGGATCCTATGCTTGGAGCACAGAAATGGATGGAGGGATTGGAAGAGGTCTCCAAAAGCATCTCTCTGCCCAAGAAGTGACCAACTGTACATGTACTGTGTTGTGAAAGGTGTTCTTACGTTATTCTTAAGGGTCCCCCTCACCCTTCGAAAGGTTTTTCTCCCTGTCAACTAAGAACAGGGCAGCAGACTTTTCTCCTCTTTATCTATGAGCTGCTTTATGTAGCTGAGGATTGGTACTGAATCTCCCTCAGCTGTTTGTTTTTGACCTAAGTCATCCAGTTCTCTCAGCTCTCCTATGCAGGTCACATTTCCCAGACCTCTGCTGTTCCTGGACTCTCTCCAAAGGGCCCACATCTTTCCTGAAACGCATTGCCCAAAACTGGCCACCCTATGACAGAAGTAGCATACCATGGCTGCACTGAACAAAAGGTCCATTTCTTTCTATGGGCAAGGCTGCTTGTTATTCCTTCCAACATGATGTTTGCTTTATTGGTTTTGGTTTTTGGTTTTGGTAACAGTATGATTTAGTGTATTTTCTACAGAGCTGCTTCTTAACCAGACATTTCCCCATGGTTGTTTCTGCATGATTGTAGTTTCCTTCATTCTGCTCCACTGAGTTTTGTTGGATGCTTTCTCTAAGTCGTCTAAACAAATTTTTTTTCTGCCTTTTTCCTCTTTTTTAAAAACTTTAAATTCTGAACCTCTCTGCCAGGTTTGCCATCACAGTCTGTGTTCACTTGTGCTCTGACAAACGATGCTGGGTACAAGCCTCCTGTACCCACCCTTCTGTGTCTCTCCCCTTTTTGACAGCAAACCACAAACAGCTGCTCCTTGAACCACATTATCCAAACAGTTTTGTGTCGAAGCTGTGTTTTCCTGGTTTACTTGAAAGCACATTAGACGGCACCAACCCCATCCCCAGACGGTGCTCAGAAGAGAAGATGCTGCTGGCAAGACGGCTGGGAGGGCACCGGCACCGACACCTGTAGAGTTTAGGTGTTTTGCAATGCTGCTGGGCCATGTCTTAAATCAGGTACATCCCAGATGCCTGAAGAGCTTAATGACACCCAGGCAGAGGAGTTTAGCACCCAACCTTTGCACTCAGATGCCTGTGGGACCATTGAGGTTTGGTTTAGACACCCCTGCCTGTTTGCTGGCTCCAGCTCTTGCAGAGCAGCTCCCTGTTAGGCCAAAGGGCACAAACGCACGTCAAACTGAAATGTTTCAGTCAGTCCTGGTCACAGGTTTGGAGATGGCGTTCTGTAGGAAAAAGGCTCCCAGTGTCCACAAACTGGCATTTTTCTTTTGGAAAACTTCTGTCTAGGAAAGTACGGAATACTGAGAACTTCTATCCCAACTTACCAAGGAGAATAAATATGCAGGTGCCAGAAAGGTCTGCAGCCTACAAGACCCCAGCTCTCAAGCAGCTGCTGGCTTGTATTAAAAGCCAGGGGGTTGCTCTCAGAACCAGGAGTTTGAGTTACTGTGAAACCTGCATCTCGCCTTCCTCTCACCCCCTCCTGGTATTAAAACCTTGAAGAGCTGCAGCACACACAACAAAGGAGAAAGCAATAGGAGAGAGGCAAGGTCACACATCTGCTGCTTTCCACACTTTCTTATCTCTGACATCACGGGCCTCAAGGTCTTTCTTCTCATTAAAACAGCTGAATAAGTGCAAACTGTACACAAACTGACTAAACCTGTGGCCTTCTGCCTTAGCCATAATATGGGATGTCTGGCTAGGGAGGATGTTTCTTGGCGAGGGAGGGTGAAAGGGCTGAAGAAATCAGCAGCTGTGTGCAAACGCAGCGGGAAGCTGCTGCCACTGTCCCTTGGGCTGACAAGCTGCAGGACATCCAGCCAGGCGAGTGTGGTGTCATCGATGGTGCTACTGAAAGCACCGGGATGTGACCACACCCCACCCTCAGGAAATGCAGGGCCGGCAGCAACATGACTTCGTGGAGGGCTGATTTGCAATGATCTCAGCAAAGCTGCCTCTGCTTGAGGTTTACTTCGTTAGCAGTGGTGAGAGAAATAATAGGCGAGGGATGGGAAGGGGAACTATGGACTGAGAGAACTGTGGAAATCAAAGGATAAGGCATGTTATGGGTGCAGAGGCATTAAAAAATGATAGCAGAAAAGGAACAAGTCTTTTGTACAGCCTGGATTTTTCAAGCGATGCCAGCCTAAACTGCAGCCTCAGGCACCTCTTTCTCTTACATCTCTTCACACCTCTGTGTTTTGGAGTCACTTCTCAGGTCTGACCATTGCAGGCACTCCTGCTGATGTCTCTGTGGCTGCTGCACCTCGAACAGCTGCCGCTGGGATTTCTGAAAGCCACACCTGCGACCCCCACCCTGCTAGTCCTGATGAAATTCATTCATAGCGAGTCATTTGTCATGACATAACGTGGGATGTAGAAGATCTGTTTCTCATGGTCGTACACACCTCCCTGCTTGGTGATTAGTGTTTAGCATCTGGGAATGCAACAATGTGGGAAAGCTAAGGCGTTAGGAAGTGGATGGGGGTGGTCTGCACTGTGAAAAATTATATGTGTACTGAAGTCAGTGGATAAAGATGCTTTTGAGGTTCCAAACTTTTTCCTACAGGAATAGAAATGATTATGGAAGATGAAAATCAGGAAAAATTGTGTAACAGGTGGCTATTGACAGCAGCTAAACACAAGTGTTATTGGTTTTAGTCCTTCCTGTGTTATTTGTGAAGTTGGAAGGTGCCAGAGCACAGCTCTGTGGGTCTCCTGCCTAAAGCTGGCCACACAGTTCCTCCCTGCATTTTGTGCCCTGCGTGAGCCCAGCAGCCCAGCTGGCATTCTGCTCATGCTCCACTGGGAAGAAGATAGTTCTAAGTTCCCACATCAGATTTGTTTTTCTTTGTTTTTTTGTTAGTCTGGCTTCAACTTCCAATTCTTTATATCATGTCTTTCCCTATCAAAAATAAGTGGGGTTTGCTATGTGACACCATTTCCTTCTGAATGAATTTGTACTATCAGGAAGGCAACTCAGCCTTCTTTCAAAAAGCTGAATACTGACCGAGAGATGCTGCCTCTGATCTCTATTTTTCCTTACATTCTCCACTTTTTTTTTTGGGTGGTTTTGGAAGTGTGGACACTAGACCAAGAGCCATAGTCCTCTAGTGCTGTCTTCACTTCTCTGCTTCTTGGTGACACCCCATTACACACTTCTGATACCACCAGAAGCAGTAGGGGCAGAGGCAGAGATCTTTCCTGTAAGAAGAATGCACAATTCTCCAGGTGCATTGTGGGTTTCTTTTTGCAACCTCTTTTTTTTTTTTTTAAACACTGGGTCTTGTCTGCTCTTGGAAAGAGTTTGCCAAAGTTCCGAGCGGATCGAGTTTTCCTTAGAAATAAGCTATTGAGCACATCCTCTTTTTGTGACAGCTTCTTAGATCAACATGCTGCTTATCTGATAAAACACTTATCAGACACAATTTGTGGCACGCTGCCCTGGTACCATGATGCAGTCCTTCTAGCTTTACTCAGTTGCTTGAAGACAATAGAAGATGACACTGGAAACAGTAAAGAGCAACTGCTGCCTGTGTGTAGGTATCTTTATCTTCAGAGTATAATTCCATAGTTCGAACAAACACCCAGTCAAGTATATACTGAAAAACAAGCAAAAGTTGACTGGAATTAATGATCCTCTGGAATAATGGTGTACTGTGGGAGTACTATGAAGCATCCTGAGCTGGACTGCTGTAGCAAAATCTATGGTTTCTCCTAGACAGAGACAGTTTATTCATAGATTACTGAGTGATCTTCCCCTGGGCCCTGCGTCTTGGCTAATGCCACAGGCAAAGTACAAAAAGAAGAAAAAAATACGCAAACTAGTAACCACCAAGTGATGCTTGGTATAACTGCAGGATATATTAAAGCCTGAGTGGAACAGTTATTCCTTTTGAAATTTCCAAGCATTTCATACAAAAAGAATTCCAGTTCTGAAGGGACCAAATACATTGAAACAAATCACTAAGTCTTCTGCATTTCATGTAGAGGATGAAATTAAAATCCGTTACTTCATCATTTTGCTCAAAGTAGCTGAAGGTTCTATTCAACTACTGAATCACCATCTTTGGCAAAGTGAAGTTTCCTGGATTTTTTCTGGAATTATCACAAGAAGGAGCTCCTGAATATCCATTTTGTAATTTAAAATAAGGTAGCAATTCAGGTTTATACTTTAGGGTCAAAATGGTACAAATTTTTGTAATGGTAAAATAATCTGCAGAATAGAAACTGTAATTTCTAACCACTACTAATGAGAAAGAACAGTAATTCAAGTCTATGAGAGCTGTTACACCCTTAGATAACCCTACGGCTAATGTGTATCTGCTGATACGGGTACAGACACATCTCTTCTACATATTTATAGCTTCAAACCTGCGGAAGCAAAGCCAGTCTGATGTGACACCTCTCTTCTTTCCTCCTGACGTTCCTCCAAACTCAAAAGCTGGAAAAATACAGCCAGTCAGGCATGATAGTGTCAGGGATAAGTAAAATTAGGAAGTACAAACTCACTGGTAGGTCTTCCCTGACCATCAGGATGGGACTTCCACAAAGTTTTGAAAGGTGTCCCCCATGCTCAGACCATCCATGTTTGACAGCATTTCCTCAGCATCTGGCCTGAAGCACTCAGCCTGAATGCACTGCCCTCTCACCCCCAAACACTTCTCCCCCACTAACAAATAATGAGCAGCGTTTATTACAATGTTGTCCATAATGGGTTTCAGCTGCGGTGTCCTGGGGAAGCAGGACTCCACAGTCTCTTGCTCCTCCCCTTATTGGGATCATTCTTCTTGCTGCAGCACCTTGGGATCTGGGGATCTGTTGGTCTTGCCATCACTCACACACACATACACATGCACAAAGGCAACATAGTGACCTGTAGGATGTTTGTTATTTAAGTAGATACCATAGGGTAGAGGCAAGTGAGCTCATGTGAAGTCCACATGGCCAGTCAGATGTAGAGCTGAGCAACAAGACCAGGATTTCTGCTCTCCCATACCAGTGTTTTGAGTCATTGGGCCCAGCGTTCCCATCCTTAGTGCCTTTCCAATGCCCTTCTTCCCTCTGCACCCCTTGCGGTCTAGAACAGCAGGCATCATTCCTGGAAGACCTTATCTTACCAAGGCTGCTTTCTCCTCTGACAGCAGCATTCAGATCTTCCCCTCTTAGCATGGCCTGAGACATTTGTAACAGGAGCCACCTCTCAGGTGACATCAAACACTGCTGTGCCTGCAGGTTTCATGTTCAACCTCTGCCCCAGTGTCAGCCCCTTCTCCTCTCTCCCTCAAAAACGGGTGCAACTTCCCAACAGTGGTTAGAAAGCGGCCCAGTGGAAAAGGACCTGGGGGTGCTGGTTGGCAGACAGCTGAACATGAGCCAGCACGTGCCCAGGAAGGCTCTGCAGTCTCCTGTGCTTTAGGGTCTAAGTTTGGAAGTTGCTACACTTGGGATGTAAAATCATTTGTGTCTAAGAAGTTTAAATACAGGCTGTGTGGAGGCCTTTCCATGCAGGCGGGTTTTTTCAGAGCAAAGGATTCTTGATGAACTCATCAACTTCCAGAACAGCAGATCCTTTGATAAATTAATGTAATCTGTGTTAGAGCTGACCCAGAGGTTTTCTGAGTACAGTGCCTCATCTGCCAGAAGAATGGCCACAGAGGAGCCTTAATTAGGTGTGTCTTTAATTATTTATTTATTCAGAGCACACATTCATTCACATTGTATTCACTGAGCTTTGGTCAAATCCCAAGTCATTGTCTGCCTGCACACAAGTATTTACCCAAAGGTATGGGTTTAAACTGATTAACTCACACTGGAGCAAGCGCCTGTGTAGGCACCGATATTGGCTTAATACCTGACTCAGAAGTACTCTGAAGTTGGCTGAGATCTTGTATGGATCCTCTTCTTTGAGAGTAAATTGTTTGCACAGGGGCAGGACTCAACTTTACTGGGTTGAACTGATCCCAGGCTGACTGAGGTGCGTGGAAGCAGCATGTCTGGAAGCAGGCCGCTGGAGATCTGGAGATGGAGGACCTCAACTGCGTTCCTAGTAGTGAAGAAAGACTTTGTTCTTTCAAAGCTTCCAGCAAGATAATATTTTGTTAGATCAAGGTGAACAGAGGCTGCCTGTGCTTTCCCCTGGTGTGATGTGTCCTTGCCCTGTCCTGGAACAAACTCATTTGCTTTGCAAAGTGCTCACAGATGCCTGGAAGTGCAAAGGGGTGCCAACCCACCCTGCTGACCCAACTCCATTGCTATGAACCACACACACATATTTTCTGCCACTGGGGTTGCCTTTGCACTTAGGTGGATTCAGGTTGCCTCCTGAGTAGTTTAATCCTCTTCAGCCAGGAGAGAGACCAGAGCAGCAGAAGAAGCGCCCGCCCGGCTTTATCAGCGCCGTTTCTTCCTCGGCTTATCAACACACCCAGTTGGCTTTGTTTGACTTCTAGGGTTTATTGGATTTGTTGCTTCCCTTCTTCATTTTCATATTAAAGGCTAAGGTTGGGCTGTGATCCTGCTACTGTAGCCTCCAGCTCCTGAGCTGATACTACCAGCTCTAATTGCTCAGCTGCCTGATGTAATCACCACGAGCTATGTTGTGTGTGTGGCTACAGGCACTTCATATTTTCTCCCCAGCCAGATGAAAAAAAAAAAAAAAACCAAGGGAAAAAAGAGTCAATTGGCTCTAGGTCTGTCAATAGTGACTAATCAGGTGCTGTACAATTAATTATGAAGGGGTGTCATTTTAAAACAATTCTGAGGTGGGAAAGAACAGGCCTGGGCCCTTTACCTGCTGGCACTGTTTGTGTTGCTAAGCCAATCCAGGCTGCGTCCTCTATTTCATTTACCTTTTAAACTATTGCCCCCGCATAAGTAAACACTTTCTATAAAGTGTGTGTGTGTGTGTGCATGCATGTGTGTAAGTGGGTGGAGGGTGATCTGGGAAGCTCTCCACCCTAGAAATTAATGATGGGGAGGGAAAAAAAGAGAGCAGCGTAATTTGGCAGTAATTTCTCAAGAACAGCAGAAGATAATAGCAGGTGGATGAAACAGGAATAGGATTAAACAGTCTAGGGCTGAGTCCCAGTAATCAAAATTGCTATGAGATATGGAGATGGAGGTGAGAGATGTCCCCGCAGTGCAAAGGCAAACAGCCCTGAGCGAGGAGCATGCAGTGCTTCCCAGCAGCCACCTGCCAGCACGTGTCAGGGGGGCAAATCCCCATCCCACCCAAACTGGCTCTCCCAGACTCTGCTCCCAGCAGTGGCCAGCATCTCCCACCCACTCCCCTGGGGATGTGGCTGCAGAGAGCAGGGTGGCGTTCCTCACCCTGCTGGCAAAACTAAATTGTCCCTTGCAAAGCAGAACTCATTTTTAAAAAAAGATTGCAAAGGAACTGCTACTGTCCAGTGACAGGCTTAGGGCACTGACTGTTGAAATTATGTGTGTGTGGAGGGGAAATGACAAACACTTTTTTATTAGCTTGGTAGAAACTAAGTGACAGTATTAAATGACTAATGTTCATTTGCAGAGCTGTCCGTGTGATTACAGCGTCTGGTGACCGGGGTGGTAGAAGCAGTGGGCTGGAAATGCAGAATGGAGGATACTGGGGGAAAGCCTCTGCTGGGATCACCTCCTGGAAGATGCTGACTGTAAGGGAGCTTGTGGAATGTGGCAAGGGGCAAGTGTCATGGTGTCTAGTAGGAAAAATTAGAAATACCCTGTCAAAATGTTTAGCTTCCTAATAAAAAGAACTCGAAAAAGACCTTTGGTCAAAAATTCTGCCTGCAGCACTTGCTATTCTGTTCCATGGGCAAAAAAAGAGAGAAATTCCTGTGTGTGTGAGGGTGTGTAATTACTAACATTGCTTTTTACTGTAATACTTCTAGAGTTAGATGGATTATTCTGGATAACAATTTATTAGCAAATGTTTTTAGGAGCAAAATGCCAAGGCATGAGAAGTTCCATTTTGAACTTTTCAGTATCAAGCATATTGACTTTGTTCCTCAAAAGTAGTTTTCTTCACTTTGCAGGTTCATATTTTAAATGAAAAAAAACACCCCAACATTAAAGATAGAGCAAAACATTTTCTCAAAATACACATATATTTCATCTAGTTAGAAGACTTCTAAAACCTTATTCAAAGTTATGTTCACGGCTTTGCATGTATTTCAGGATTGTTGCTAGCAGAGTCCCCCTCTTCCCAATCTTCAAAAAAGCACATTACATTGGCTTTGTTAACAGTGAAATATTTAGTACCCTTAACCTCTGTTTCTGTCATCATTTTGATGACAGCAGCTACTGGATCCCAGCCACAGCATTTTCTTGCTGTAATGAAATGTGGTGGCCGGGGCTCTGTGTCAGAGGACTTTGAAATACGACGTGAGGAGGTTCAGTTTGTTGGGGCTATAAAAGGTAGGGATTGCCAGCCTGGTTTAGGTCAGGAGTCTGTTCAGTCCCGTGTCCTGGTTTTGAAGCCTCAGCAAGAGGATGCACTAAGAGCATGGGAAATACATTTCCCAGACAAAGGGCTTTACCCTAAATTGTCCTGGACCCAAGTCAGTCTCTGTAGAAGGGCACCATGGCACTGAGCAGTGGCTAACCCGGGGTTGCCCAGCAAAGCAAAATTAACGAGTGTAAAAGTGGAGGTTACAACATAAACATGCACTCAGATACTGGTGTAATGAATGTAGTATAAATATTTAGATGTATTCCTACATCTAATTCTTAGACTCATCATTCTTATGTCATATGGTTTACAAAAGGCAAAACTGTATTTCAGTTACAGGCATGGCTTCATAATTCTACAAGTTAATTAAGGGCATCTAAATGTGCTTCACGTCTGTCGCCTCCACTCTGTAAATGGCACAAACCTGCAGATAATTAAAAGCTTTTCATATCAGTGACAGTAATGGCAGTCTAGGGGTGCACAGCACATCTGTAGCTGAGTGTCGAGCCTAGGGGAGAAGCTGCTGCTTTCATACGTCTCCTATAAACAGATTGTTGCTGGTGTCGTATGTGCAGGCACCACATATGGGAAGAATTAATTGTGGTTTTGGACTTCTTATATTAAGTGTGAGGGTCCTGGTGCTGCTATAGATACTGAGTGCGCCATGGATGGGCCGTAGCTGTGCTGATGACGGCCACAGGGACGCCTCTGCTGGCCATGGTGTTGGAGCAAGGGGCCTGTGGGTCCCACCTCCCCAGTATAGCTGCAGTACTGTGCAGCTTGTGTTGGTCCAAAGCACCTCTTATTGCTCTGTTTCTTTCTCTGCCTGGTGAAAAACTTTATTATGAAAATATGCATAATTGCCTTCGCAGGCAAGGGAGGAGAGGCGTGGCCTGTCCCCAGTCGGGGTGTCCCCTTGCAGAGCGGACAGGGTGAGCAGGCGCCTGGGTGCCACCCACAGCAGAGATCTCCCCAGGGGCCTGAGGCTGGGCTGCCTGTGGTGGTCCCAGAGCCTCACTGGCAACTGGGATCTGCTTGGTGCCAGGTGGGGAATCTCCCTTCGCCAGGGGAATCCCTACCTGGCCACTTCATAGTGTTTTTAAGGACAGCAGGGAGCCTTATCATGTTTCCACATCTGCTCCAGATGCTTTACATTCCAGCAGTGCTCCGCAAATGTGCTGAACCCTACAGCATCTCTCCAAAGAGGGCTCATTCCTTGCCACCTCGGGAGCTGCCAGCTTCCCACATGCACCCACGCCAAGGGGAAGGGAACGGCCCTGCTCTCAAGGATGTCCCTGCCGAGCTGGCAGCAGGTGACACAGCCCTGCCCCTCACCCGTGTCAGCGGGACCGCGTGTGGCAGCGGGTGCTGTGTGTGCAGGAGGGCTGGACTGCGTGCAGCCAAAGTTCAGACAAACAGTGGAGAGGAGAAATGGTTTCCAACCCAGTGGCACTGAGGCTGCTTTGGCCACTTTGGGGTTTCGCCTTGAAGTGTAGCCAGAGGCAAGGCACTGGTGGCACTGCTGTCTGTGCAGCACTGCATGGCTCTCGGGGAGCGCTCTGCTCCCAGAAGAGGAAATAGTTAATAAATGCCTCTCACAGCATTTTCCAAAGTGCTGATACCTGTCAGTCCCTAGCCAAACCCCAAGCTTTGCCACTTCATTGCCACGTGGAGTATCAGCATGCCCTGTCCTCCATCTCTCTCTCTCTATCTCCCACGTCGGTGCTGTTTCAGGGCTTCTTTCTCTTTAAGAGGAAACTCGGCGGAAGCCTCGCTATTCAATATTGTTTCATATTATTTGGTTGTGAAACAATTTAATTTGTTTATGGCTCTAAAGGTCAGATTTGACTGTTGCCCAAATTTCTAAAGAATAAAGAATTCGTCAGGCTGAATGGGACTTCGTGGCATGATGAACTGGAGAAAGAGAAGGGGGCTAGTGAGAATATTTAACTGGCACAGCAAGGCAAACTTACCTTCAGCTCAGGTTTAAAAGCCTAGTCAATCATTACACATTTTTTATTATTTACCTGGTACAAAATCCCCCTGGGAGAAGAAGCAGAAAAACTGACAGGCCATACTCTTTCAAATTTTCAGTCGTTTGCTCAGCATTATTTTTTCTCTGTCTCAAGACAGTTGGGGTGATATGGATTGTGTTGGTGCCTGTGGATAGATGAGAAATAAAGTGGAAGCACATTGTGTACAAACACCCCAAGCAGGGGTGTTTGTAACAGTGAAGAGAGAAGGCCAGTCAGGGACTTTGAGAAGGAAGGTAATTCTCACACAGTCATCAGAAGACAAAGGTTGCATTTACACCTGGCCAGAAGGTTTAATCATCTACTATTTCCAAACATTGCAGGCTCACAATCTGTTGTGTCTGAGATCATAAAACATAATCACAAACTGGAGACAAGAGACCTGGGGCTTGATTGACCAGACCTTATCTTTTCTTTTTCTTCCTTCTTATTTTTCACTCAATTTTCTGCCTTTTGGGAAAAAAAATAAACAAAAAACCAAAATGGTGCTTTGGAAAGAAGTTGCTTTGATCAGAAAATTCTTGATGCAAAAAAAATCAGAATACCAAGGATTAATGGACAATTTTAATTCTTCTTTGTCTCACTTGTGTAAAGAACATTTGGCAGACAGATCACCTGCTTTCTAAAATCTCCCTCCCAGGCTTTCAGGGAAGAGAAATTGTGGAAAAGGGACCAAAAAGAGAGAAGTATTCAAAGAGAAGCAGGTACAAACTTCTCATAGATTAGTTTTCCAGGTCCTACCACAAAAACACTTAACATTCAACCACCTGAAACACTGGGTGTAGGTGGCTTTCATCTGTCTTTGGGGGAAGGGTAAAATTATGGTAACATTGAAAGAGAATCTGTCTGTAATGGGACGGTTTCTGAGTAATGTTACCACATTTTTGCAGTTTGAGACTGTAGTTGGTTTCCTCTGTACCTGTGAGGTTGGTGAGGAGGTTTATCAAGCGTGATCAGGGACTCCCATGGCAAAGAGAGTTTGGGGAAACATCCCTTCAGCTTCCTTTACCCATTGTCTCTGCAGGGTCATCGCTTTTTATTGTCTGCCAAAGGCCAGGCTTGCAGAGGGGAGCGGGGACTTACTGTGGGTGGTGTTTCTCACCTGATATTCCTGATGGTTTATAGGAGAAAGGGTGGAAGGGCCATGCCCCAGCCCTGGCTCCAGCCTGGCTCCACAGGGTTGTGTCTGCATCAGGGATGGACCCTTGAAGGGATGATGTTGCTTTGCACCTCGTTTGGGTGTTACAGTGTGGATTCATCAAAGCACTTTGTGCTGGGAGGAAGAACTGGCCCTGTTGAGATGAAGGGTTGCCCTTGCTGACTTCAAAGGGGGCTGAATTTAACCCTTTGACTTCAGTGGGGTTTGAGATCCTGGTTGGTGTTAAGCACATGCTATTCCTGAGTTGGGACCTTCCTCTCTCTGTTTGAAATGGGAAATAAGGAGATCCACTTGATTTGCAGTAGATCATCATCTACCTGATGATGCCTCTGTGTGTTTTATGACTGCCAGCTCTGTAACTTCCCCCTTTCAAAAAAACAGAGGGTGAACAAAAAGTGTTTCCCCAGGAGAAGTTCATTAAACAAGGGAGGCTGGAGAGCCACCTGTCCCTGGCACTACCAGGTGCCTTCGCTGTGTCCCTCGACTGGCTGGGGCTGCCTGCCACCTGATGAGAGTGGCATCTTTGATGTCGTCTAGGGCAGCAGTCATACAAAATTGCATAATCAAGGTCACTGGAAAATTACACAAAACTTTGCCCAGGTCTATTGGGGAAAAAAAAAAAGGGGTTAAGCACTTGCAAAAAAGAAAAAATCCCAACCACCCAAACTTCTGCTCATGCCACCAACTTGCTACTCTGTGTGAATGTCACGTACAGTGCCAGGCTGCCCCCTTACACTGCCCTGCAGACATTGACAATAAAGTAAAATTATCCATCCACATAAAGGTAATTTCTGATTTTCCCTGGTAGCCACATGAAATCATCCCTGTGGTTTCCCCTGTCTTTCCTTCAGCTACAGTTTCAAGTAGATAACAATGATGTGCAAATACAAGAAGTAATAGTCTCATGCTTTGCATTGCTGAGTGCTGTCCTGAGGATTTTAAGACTCAGGGCAATGAGTTTGGTTTCACATGCCCTTAGGAGCTAAGAAGTTTTTCCAAGGCTACCTTACAGATATAAAAAACAGTCAGCTTGAAAATCTGTAAAAGAAAATAAAAGAAGAAAAATTGCAGAATTTATCTTCAGAAAAAAAAGAATTCTTGGAGAATTTTCTGTTATTCCTCCAATATTTTTCCACTTCTGTTTGTGAGATAGAGAAAGTCATGGATGTGGCATAAGAAGGAAGAACTTGTAGCATGAAACAAGCCAGGGCTAAAAAATGAAGCAAGAAAAAGATGCTGAAAAATTGAAGCATTTTCTTTTTTTCTACCAACAAAACCTGAAAAAAGAGCCTCTGAAGACTCTTCTGGGCAGGTGCTGTGTGTCAGGGAGGGTGCGAGGCCAGCCCTGTTTGCCCAGCTGGACTAGCAAGGGCCATGTTTCCCAGTTACTGCCCCCTGTCCTTTCAGTGGGGACATCCTGCTGGTTTTACACCACCAAAATCTACATGTCACAAAGGTCCAGGTGGTGCTGTGCAAGGCATCGTGATGCCCCTTTGAAAATCTCAAGCCTTTAACTCCGAATTTACATTTCTGACTAGGTCCTCTTGCAGCCAAGTCACTTCTGGGTAATTTGAGTGTGTCTCCTTCCACTTTCTGTCCTGCAAAAGCTCTTCTTCTTCAAGCCTTTCCCAGCTTCCTGAGGATGGTTTGATAAGTGTCAGTAGTTCTGGCCATGAGAATCTTGTGGCAAAACTTTTAAGCTTCTCTTTCCACAGACCTGGATAAACTAATAGTTTGAAATATGTGTTGCTCCATAACTTCTAGAATTCAGGTGTGCTAGAAACAAAGCCATCTTTCCTCCCCACAGTTGAAGGGCTCTGTCTTTCCATTCTTTACATCGTACATGGAACAGTGGTTTGTGTCTGTAGTCTTAACTTGAAAAGCTCAAAAGTTTAATGAACCCTTTTTCCCATTTTTATTTGTGAGGAAGTTGTTAGTAAACACCCCCATTGCTTTCCTAGCCAATGTCAAATCATTCAAAGGAAAAATTGACCTCTTTAATCACATCCTTAAGCCAGAGGACTATAGGAGTTGAAGTGAAGGCATAGTCCATCCTATTGAGTTTGCCTTGTGATTTTGTTTTGCTTTTTAAGTTGATGCACTGGGTGTCAGGACATTGACATTAATAGGGTTGCACTGTTTAAATAATCTATGATGGACACTGTTATGTCTTAAGTTTAAATTTCCATCACGTAATTGCATGCAGGGAAAAAAAATCGTGTAGTTCGTCAATTCCTCTGAGAACTTCTGATTCCTTGCTCAGGAATTTGAAGTTAAATGCTGGGGGTGGAAAGCAGATAGGAGCTAGCACATGGAGATCTTGTTCTCACTTTGTTAAGAGAAACTGCAGCAGGCCCAAGAAAGATCCTTGTTTAGCATTTGTTTCCTCCAAGGGCTGTTACTCATGGTTTAGCACTTGAAGAATTTCCTCTGCCCTCCAAGGAATTGCCTTGCCCCCATGGGAAGGGGTGGTTTTGTTGGTGGGTAACTGGGAGCTGCACAGGGCTAGCTGTGTCTCCATGTGCCCGTCCCAGCCAGAGGATGCCTTTTCAGTGAGAATTTGCAGGAATCTGGCTCAACCCACACCTGGCCCGTTGGGGGAGCGGGGTGGCTCTGGGGCCATGGGCAGGGCAGGGGCCTGGAAAGCCAATAAATTCAGGAATTCTGCTTGCTTGGCTGCTTTGTGTGGAGATGTAGCAGTACCAGCTGGGATATACCTGTCTCGCACATACCTCAAGCGTTTACTGTCACCCTCACAACATTTCCTGGATTAGCAGAATGGCTCTTCAGCCATAATTTTTGTTGAAATATCTTGCTTTAAACTTAGAGAGCACCAATGAAGACCTCAAATCTGTAAATCAGCTGCACTTTGGAAAACAAATCATTGTGATGGAGTTTTGCCAAGCTAATTTTCTGTGCTCATTCATTATTTAGTTTTCACTTTATGAGCTGATTTAAAACGACCGTGCTCCAACTGTACCAGTTGCATCCAAGATAGGAGCCTGATTTACACTTTGGAAACACAAACTGCTCCATGGCTGCATTTCCAGGAAGATGAAGTGCTACAAAGAGAGGTTGTTCACCAGCACCCATAGGCCTTATAGACAAGAGCTTGCAGGTTGCCTCTGCTTGTCTGCTTGAGCTGGTGAGGTGTTATAACTGAAGGGAAAGCTGTGACATTCCCTTGTGCTGCAGAAAAAGTGGTGTCTTCCAGGGAGAAAATGACAAGACAGCTCCAACTGTGATTCCCCAGTGGGAAATTACAAGGTTAGAAGACAGAGTGGAATGAGCATCTATGAAAGTAAAGGGACACATGGAAAAAAAGGGTAGCAGAGGAGATGCTATGGAGATGTGGCATTGACATCTGCAGTCTGTTGTGGACAGGCAGCATCTATGGCTTATGAGAAGAATGGGAAGGAAACAATGGAAAATATAATAGTTATTTAAGTGTCCACATAAAACAGCTCAACAAAATTGTGCCTTCACCCAGGATGTTTGCAGGAGCAGTGTGAGATCATGTGTCTTCATCAGCACTGAAACAGCTGTTAGGGAGGACAGCAATGGTTTCTAGGTTTTTTCCTTGAGTTTGGGGGTTTCTGTAGTTCTGAGGTTTCGTATGGCAAAGTGAGACAGAGCTGGTAAAAAATTACTTGATTCAAGCACTTAACCAGCACTACTAATAAATGTTATCAACCTTAACTATTTATTTTTTAGAGGCTAACCTGTTAGAAAAACTTTCTCTCCTCTTTTCAGCCTTCCCAACAATTTTTTTCCCCAGTGCCCATGTGAGATCAGAATTTTTTTGATTGCAGTAGTGGGACTGAGCTTCTACCTAAAATATCTTTGTTCCAGTTACAAGCAAGGCAAATATGAAAGTGGAATTGCTGTCATGCAGTGCAGTTTCCATGCTATTTTTGCAGTTCCTGTAAGTCTCTGTACTTACACAGAGACTGAGGTGAACCCCACAGCTTCATTCTTTGCTCATGTGAAAGCGTTTCAGAGTTGTTGAAGGTTATTATAATAATGCCATATTTGCATGTGGAAAAAATACCCGTGATCTCTAAGAACACACAATTATTTACATCTATAACAAAGCTTATTTTTAAAGAAGAACTTTTCTTCAAAGGGAAAATGGTCTGACTTGTTATTAATATTGCAGTGTCCTGGTTTTCCCGTCTTGGTGAACAAAAATTATCACCATACAGGGAATAGTCCTATGTACAGAAATATGAAATCCACTGACATATATGTGCATGACTGAAAAAAAAAAGAAAAAGCTGGGTTTGTAAAATTCTCTGATTTCACATTTGGCCAGCCGTAAGATTAGGGAGATTTAAAATAGATTACCAGATTCACATAAGAACAATTGCTCTAGCTTCTATCAGAGGGGTATCATTGATATCGTCTTTAAAAGGTTTATGTTGCCACAAGCAGAATGAAGAAGGCTTTGTGCAAAATCACATGGATTCACCTGTACTAAGACTGAGTAAAATGCTTGTAAGGGCAGCTGCTGGAGATGATGGAACTTCTGTGAAATGTATTCCATCTTCTGTGAAATGCCAGGTACGTTTCTCCAACGGTGAGTAACAAGAATGGATCCCCTTGACAAGCTCTTTTATGTGGATAGCAGTTAGTAATGGCAATTACCGTACTTGTTAGTCTGAGTAATATTTACATTGGCCCATCTCTGGTGTTCCTACTGGTACTGCAATTCCCTTTCATGTAGTCAGAGGTATGTATCTCATCATGGTCTTTCTAGGAAGGTGATCACAATCCCTTAGTTCTGGTATGTCCTTCCTTCAGGTGGATCCCTCAAGAGACTGTTATCTGCATTTCAATGCCTCCTTCCCGCCCGTGCAGCTGTAACTATCTTGAGCCACATCTTCCTAGCGTCTTCCTTGCTTTTACTATTTCCAAGAAGTCATCCTGGTGAGATATCCAGGAACTGAATGTGGTGCCAGGGGTGTTGCGAGTTCCCCAATAAGAAGACCGACTGCGTTTTACAAGAGCACGGTTGTGCAAGGATGGGCAGGACAGATGGCTGAACTCGCAGAACGAGTTTCAGCCATAAATGCTCTGAACACCGTAAACGTTCGGTGGCTTTTCTTTTTTTTCTTTTTGAAAGCTGAAATATATTTGGGAAGTACTTGTTCAAACTACAGACTCAGTCAAATATTAACAAGTGGAAACTGAGCGGGGGGAAAAAAGATACTTTGAAGGGCTCAAGCATGTGTGGGTTCTCGCTGTATTTGCCTAACTACAATCATTGGGGCCACACTTGCGACAGGCTGAAATGTTGCTGTGAATAGAAAGTATACTATAAGGGTTCTCAAATATGAAAGTGGGGCTGGAACAAAGAGCAGGCACCAGACAGACTTCCCCTGTTAACGATTGCTGGCTTGTCACCCTGGTGCCAGCAGTCTCGGCAATGCCGCCGGGAGCAGGCGGCAATATCTCGCCCAGTGTGACGGGGCTGCTTTGAAACCCTGCCCACAGCCTCGCCGTACTCCTCGCTACCGCCTCGTCCCGGGGGAACAAACTTTATCTCTCCGCTTTTAAGAGTGTTTGCTTTAAAGATGATTTACCACACTTGACAATTACCAAATTTCCTAAATTCAGCCTGGGGTATTGTTGTTGTTATGTATCTCGCGCCCTGCAAAGCAGTGCCTCGGCCACGGCATGCAGAAGGTCATCGTCTCTCAGTGTGCGAGAGGTTGCACTCAACACATGCTGAAGGTTCTTCAAGGCTGTTTCCCCCTGCAGTCCCGTGGCTTGGGATGTCAGTGGAGACATGAAAACCTTCGGACTGAAGGGCAGAAGAAAACAAAGCTGTAACTCTGTCTCGCAGGAACATTGGCACACCTCTGAGTTGGGACTCCTCTTGCTGGTGTAGCAGGGGCAAATGCACAGCTGAAAATGCTCCAGAAAGAGTTTTCAAGCTTTTTTTTTTTTCCTTTCTTTCTTTCTTTTTTATTTTTTAAAACCATATTTTGATCCTTTTAATCAATGGGGTAGCATCTCCAAAACAATACACATGGATCAGTAATGAATGTGATTTTCTCTAATCATGTTGTTGCTGATTTAAGTGCTGCAGGAGTGCTCTTCCTCCACTCAAATGTGATACAATACAAGGAGTTATTGTTTCATTTCTATTTTGTTGGGAGAACTACCAAAACCTTTATGTTAGAATTTTTAACAACAGTGTTAACAACATTTCCCTGGTCTGCTTCTTAATATATAATTATTTATTTTCCGTATGTTGGTTCTTTTAATCTGTTCTTATTAAAGTCTTCCATGTTTCAGTAATATTGTCATTGTGTTTCTTTTGAAGAAAGCAAGTGTGTGTACTGAGAGATTAGATTATCCTGTTACAAAAAAAAAAAAGAGAAAAAAGGGAGAAATGTCTTCAAAATGAAGTACATCAAAAGTAAAAGTAGGTGACAAATGTTAATATTTGCAAAGTGCTTCTGCTTTGATCCTGCATTTCTATTTTTTTAAGAGCTTGACAAATGTGTCCTGTGGTTTGGCTCAAACCTCTTTGCCTAGTGCTTTACTTGACCCACAGTCCATTTGATCTTCCACTTGTTTTTCCTTCTTGTCCTTGATAAAGGCTAGTTCTTATCTTTCACTTGCTGCTGTTCAGAGAAATAATTTTTAATTTTTGGTTGGATTAGGTTATTTTGTCTGTTTGCTTAGGAAGTTTCTGAAGAGATAGTCCTTTTGCTGTTATTGTTTGGGATGCCGGTAACAGCTCCATGCCAGTAACAGCTCTATCAGATCAGAATTTGGTTCGGCTGATTGACTCTAGCACCAGATGTGAGGAAGACATGGATGCTGGAATGTCTGACTTGGATGGCAGGCTGGCACTTCATTTCTACAGTTCAAGTTTCAGGCATGCTGCATCCAGTACCTGAGCTTACAAATATTTCATATGCCAGACACTTTCAGGGGCTCTGGGAAGGACTTCCCTAGGTATAAGGATCCTATTGAGCCTCCTTGTTTTTTCCAAAGCTTTTGAACATTGCTTCAGGTTCCCTCATCTGCAACCCAGTAGTCAACCCTTGGAGACGGGCAACTGGCCACAGCTGACTGAAAGGCACAAGCTTCTACAGCCCCCAAATGCCCATCTTAGTCTACCTGCTGTGATCCCAACCCCAGTATTGTCTGCTATGTGTCTGATCTTCTGCTTCCACTGCACTGCTTGCATGATCCCAATATTGCCCTGCTCAATCAGAGCCATCCTACTGCCCAACAGCCTGAGCAATCTGGAAGATGCTTCTACAAATACAAATGTTGGCCATAAAAGTTGAGATGTGATTTATGGCCCGTTTTATAGCACCAGCTCCCTTATACCCCTCGAGAGCCCCTCCTCCCAAGAAACCACAAACCACAAACCACAACTGAGGGAAGCACGGAGTTTTGAGCTTCCATTTCAGCCAAGTAGGCCAGGAGGTGCAGCATCTTCCAGCCATCCTCTCTGTGGACCACTCCAGCAGCTCCAGGCACAGGAGCACCTTTCCATGTCTCTCCCTCAGGAGCCTTCTGCTGTCTTTAAAGCAATGGAGAATAAACTGTAAACCAGAGCAGATGATGCCTGCTTATGTGTCAGCCTGGGGAGCGTCCCCCTACAATTGAGTGTGCCCCCAGACAGCATTGCCCTAGGGCTTTGGGTGCTGACAGTGAGGTTAGTGCTGTTTCTGCTGCTCCCAGGTTTCAGGACAGAGGACATCTGTCAGGGCTGCCACGTGCTGTGCATTTGTTTCCTGGAGACACGTTTAGGGTATCATTTGCATTGCAGATGTGTGGCTCTTCTGCACTGCACTGAGCTTCTGTCCCCAGAAAAAGGTATTAGCACAGAGAGATCAATTCCACTGCCATTGCAAGAGACCTGTATGTTTTGAATAAGTGTGAAGGTGAGGGAAGGGAAGCTCACTTTTAGGAGCAAAAATTACAGTGCCTTGTTTAATTGGAGTGGTTAGGCAGGCTGTTATAACAGTTAGAACATCTTTGCAGCTGCATTTCTTGTCTTTAATGGGAGTATGGAAACTGCCAGCCCTCAATCTATTTCCCTCTCCTGCAGAATACATGTCATCAAGTTAGTGAAGAAGAGAAGGTATGCAGCAGTGCAGATCAAGGTTCAGATTTTTACAGGTACAATTGTATGTCAATTAAAAATACCCTCAAAACAAAGCACATAAAAAATTCTGAGAATGAGGAAAACTGTGGTGATGGAACTCAGAGATTCATAAAAAGCCTCGCTAGGTAAACACTTCAACATCATAGCGGCCTCCTTTGTGTTTGTCTATCCCTTTCCATTCACTAATTTTTCATGCAGAGTTGTTCCCTTTTGCTCTTACAAGTTTGTGACTGCTTTGCCTGTCAACTTTGTATCTTCTAATACTTTACCCATAATAAGGCTCTCTGCCTTTTGTGAGGTGGCAGAATACTTTTCTTCTAGTGAGAACTATTTTGCTTTCTTAAAAAAAAAAACAAAACCAAAACCAAAAGCAACAACAAAAAACCCCCACAAAAAACAGCACCAGGATTTTACACCTTTCTTATTTCAGGGAATATCTGCAGCCAGATCAGCTATTACTTTCCAAAACTGTTTTCACAGGCATTTCCTGAAGACAGACTATCAGATAAAATGCTGACTTCAGCCTTTTTTTTATCCTCTGCTTAAGGTATTATTTTATGGCTTTTGTTTTTGCAGTTTCTCATTCTGAGTTTAACTAAAAACACTTTTGCCAGTGCATGAGGAGCCCTGGTGCCACTGTTAAAGAAGCTATGGTTGTCTCTGCTGGGTAGATGCCTGAGATTGCTTTATAAATTATAGCCAAACTAAGTTAACAACTAATCACAATTAAGGCATGTATTTCTTGGGGGGTTTTTTAGTTTTATTTTGTTTTTTAAAGGCAGTCTTTGCAAGAGTTCCTCTGCTTGGAGGATGTCTCTGATGGACAAAGGTTGCTATAATGTCTCTTATTCCACCTTTCAATCTGCAGAAATCCAGGTGGACAGTAGAAATAACTAATGCTTGGGGCTGTGCTGGGGTCCTCTCCACTGGCTTGCTGGCCTTGGAATGTCAGAAATATTGTCAGTCTACCTCTGAATAGGTCCAGTCAATCTTTAACTATTCAGTTGCTTCTGAAGCTGGAAGTCTGCAGCTTTTCCACAGTGGTTGTCAGCAAGTGAATGCAAGAAGAAGGTACTCCTTAGGCACAGTTCTGCTTTGTGGGGAGTAAAACACCCAACATAATGACCCAAAACATGCAAAATGGAGGATGTAGAACAATATATAATAATAAGTATTTTAGTAAAAATACAGTTTTTCCCCTCCCCTGTAGCCTTCTCTTATGCTTTCTCTGCACACTGTTCTCTTGATATAGAAATTTCCCTGCATTTCCTGAGGAGAAGACCAAGCATAATCCTTATGCCTGGATACTGGTGTGGTCAGCAGTAATTGCTTGATTTGCATGAAGGTAGAATGTGTCATCGCTGAAGGAGAGGGTGTACATGAGGTGGAATGTCCCAAAAGGCAGCCTTTCCAAGGAACCCTTCTTTGTCTTGGAGAAATGACCTGCTGCATAGTGTCTCTGAACTTCAAGCTAATGCCAAATGCGTCTTGTATAAAATGAGAAGTTTTGAATAACATCTAAGCATCTGGATCCCAAGGGAGGTAATTCATCCCACTTGCTTGAAAGTTAGGTATTTCATTTCAGCTAATTGTCCTGATTAGTTGATGGCCATTGAGTTTTAAAACCAAGGAATGATTTAACCTAGTTTAGTCCAGACAATTATGTGAGGCACAAAACAACAGTGAGGAATGCAGTAAGAAGAAGAATATCCAGCAATTTTCTGCAGATCACTCCAGCGTGCTTGTGCATGCCTTTATTACTGCTACCCCTTAGCACTGACATTGTGTTACCTCCTTCACAACCAAACTAACACTAACACTCCACAAATATCCTACACTTCAAATTCTGTGTTATCTGCCCAGTATCTATTGCAGTCCTGATTTCCTAGTTCTGGTTATAATGTTGCTTGTGTAAGTTCTGTGAGTGCATGTGCAAGTTGGTTGATCCCCTCCACGGAGAAGAACTAACTGGTTGGTGTGTGAGAAGCATTCCTGTGCCTGTGTGTGGTTATTTTTCTCCTCTCGGTCTCTTATTTCAGCCCAAGCATGGACCTGCTGACTGGGGGGGTGTCCCAACCCTGTGCCTCAGACAGAGCCTAACCCAGGAGGGGCCGTGCCAGCTGTGGCCATCACAGAGGACCCCTGAGGCTGTGCTCATATGCACTGCCTCTTCTAGACACTGTGCAATTTGTGGAAAGTCTGTCTTTTGCTTTTGTACTTGAAGAAGTGTGAGTGGATTTTTGCCTTGGCATGAGCAGAGCCGGGAGGCCTCCAGGGAGGATGGAAAAGCAAGAAGAAAAGTAGGCACAGCAGTTCTTAGAATGGAAACTTTTATAAGCTGAGGTGGTTCAGGTTGTTTTAACACCTGTCAAGGGTAGGAAGCAATACCTTGACCCTTCCCTAGTGCTGCTCAGCCAGGTGCTGATACAGTGATGGATGTTACTTACACAGGGATAAGGGGGAGGCAGAAGGAGGGGCTCTTTCTTTGCAGAGAAATAAGTCAGAAAAAAGGTGCAGATTTAGCAGATCTGGAAATGCTGGGCAAGAACAGGAGAGGATAAGCATGTCAGAAAACATGTTAAGAGGAGGCAAATGAGTACAGCTTAAAAGTAAGTAAGTAAGCAAGCAGAGTTAATCTAAAAGCTCAGACTTGAACCAAGCTTTGTTTTCCTTTTTTGGAACGTGAAGTTTGAATGTGCATAGTCCTCTTACAAGAACTATTTTCCATTTTAAGGAAGGGGGCCATTGCTGGATCTGACCAGAATTGGCTTGCAAGGTGTAGCACCATGAAATGTTCAGGAAAGATTTGTAGCCTGCTTCAAGATGGGAAATACTGGAAATCACATGAGAACTTGTGATTTTTAGTTCCATTTAGTTCCATTTTGGAGACACAAGAAATTCAATCTTGATCCAGCAAGACAAGCAGTTGAGTCTGACTTTCACACGTGTGAGTAGCTCCTTTGTTTTTGTTCAACTGATGCAGCAGCTTGGTGTTACAGCAAGTATTACACAGGCAGAGAAATACCCCATCAAATCCTTCTTTTGTGAGAAGGTATCCAGGTGTTGGTGAAACATCCAGAGTGAGGTGGATGCCACCGTCTTGAGAAATTTGTTCTCACCTCAAGCCACCTGGCTTCACCCTTTTGCCCAATAAGATGTCACTAATTTAAGTTATGCAAATAAAATGAATAGTTTTAGTTTAATACCAGCCTCTCATGAATAGCTTGTTATTGCCTTCGTACAATTAACAATTGGCAACCAGCAGGGCTATCTGAACCTTGTGCATTATTTGAGGTACCTGTATATTAGCACTACTCATAGACTGATTGAGGGAAATCTTAAAAGGAATGGGGAAACACATAATCTTCTGCCTGTCCCTTCTGGTATTCGAGTTTAACTTTCTGCTTGATGTCAAAGACAGCAAGCTAGGTTTTAATTGTTCTCCCCTGCAGATGACTGACACGGGCAATGCCCATCACCAGCACAACCACCTTTTATGCTCTTGCCCTTCCTGAAATTTGCCAAAGTGGTGGCATGCAGGGCAGGAAGTCTGCTCTTGTGTTCACGAAGTGGAGCCATGGGATGCTGGACTCCTCTGTGCCCTGGAATTCCTGCTTGCTCCCTCACCTTCCATTTGTTGCCTCCTGTTGCATTTGGAGCCAAGCAGCTCAAACCACCCTAATTTCCCTGATCTGAGTTACGTCACATTCCTCTTCTAGCTGACTGCCTCCTCAGAAATGAGCAAACCAGTTCTGCCAATAAGCAAGTGGTGGAGGCTGTAAGAGAGGGTCCTGGGCAATCTGAGGCTTTTATGCAAGGCTCCTATAACCCCCTCAGAAAATGGTCAGCATGGCCTTTATTTTGGTCATTAGTGCGGCTGTAGCCAAAACCCAGTTTGCCACAGATCTTTCTGCTTTGGGCAGGAGAGCCCTGGGAGTCTGGTATTCTGCCTGGCTTGGTTCTCCCATGCGCTGAAACAACAACATAACATTTGAAGAAAAAACTGTGGTTTTCTTTTTTCCCCAGAATAAATGGTCTTACATGAAATGTGTCTGACCTTTTCCAGGAGACCTTCTTGATTTTAAGCTGTCACACCCTGTAGACCTAGTGGTTTTCTACTACAAGCAACTAAGGAGATTTTCTGTCTGCTTTGCTTCTCTCTTGCCTTCCCCACATCCTCCATTTTCCCTCTTGTATTATTACCTTAAACAATGCCTTTTTGGAAAGCGTGCCCTTTCTAGAAGTTCTTTGTCAAAAAGCAAAACAAAAACACAAACCCACCAACAATTAACAAACTTCCCCGAAATTCCCACAGAAACAAATAAGACAGCTTTGAAATTGTGCAGCACTGGCACATGGTGGGTGCCACTGAGCCCAGAGGTTACAGCCCTGGGAAACCACAGTTGCCCTCCAGTTGCCCTGCTGACTTATTTTTCAGCTTCCATTTGATGCTTTTCCATTGAGCCCCAAGGTTTCCAGGCTCAACATCCACAGAGACCCACTAATTGGCAACGAAAGACCAGAGTGTGTACAGAAATAATGTTCCCTCTGCTTCCTCCTTTCATGTGTTGGCATATAAAAGGGCTCCCAAAGAACGTGGCTACAAAGGTGCACTAGACACTACGTGCTCATAAGTGTGTAGACAAAGGAAAGCTCAGAAAGGCCCCACTGAGCTGGAGCAACTGGCATATACAAGGATGAATATTTTTTTTCCAAAGGCCAGGAGGTTCTGTACCTCCTCCCTCAGGCCTCATGACCTTTCTGGGAAGAGAAAAAGTAGGTGCCCCATCTGCATAGTCCCTCTTGTGTTTAGCTAACCCTCAAACCTTTCTGCAGGCAGAGGACAGCTGAGCTCTCCCATTCCAGGCAGGACCCTGAAACTCTCTTGTTCTTGCATCTTGACTCCCAGAAAATTGTTTTGTGGTGGGTGCCATCAAAAGAACCACGCCATGAGAAAGTGCTCCCTTTGCACTGCTCAGTGTTCATGAAGGACAGACAGATGAGGATCAAGGGAAAAAAAACAACCCATGTAGTCCTTTCTCATTTCTTTTAAAAACCGTATGTGACTCAATGCTACAGCCTCAGCAAGTATTTGTAGACTGTCTTTATAATCCTATCTTTGGAAGGACTTTAGAACTACTGCATTTATTATAACTTTGCTTCTACAGGAATTTCTGTATTTCAACTATCCTCTGGGCCCAGGCCTGTATAAAATGTTCGGACACCTTCATTAGGTTCTGGTTAGTTTGAACATGTATTCGTTTTTTTTAATGTCCTGCCACATCTGTGGTGTTGATATCACAGGCCCGATTTCTCCTGCCAGATACTCCTGGGTAAAGCAGCTTGTGTGAGTATCTTGCAGCACATACAGTTTGTAAGGAGGGAATTGTATATGACCTTCTTTGCATTGTCCTACCAATGACCCCTTCTGTAATCAGGCAGAAATCATGCTCCTGAAGAGTGGGAGGTATTACTGCTTCCACGCTGGTCTGTTCCTGGGCCCCCACTGCACAGACATTGCCAACAGTAACAAATTGCTCTGAGTTATGTGCAGTGGTTTAGTGATGTGGACCAGTTATTTATTAGAGAGGGAGCTGAGACATCAGCAAAGGGCAGAAGGGTGAAAAAAACAAAAGTCCCCAATCAAGTGTAATGAAGTTGCCTCGTCAGGCAGGCTTCTTGCAAAACTGATCTCTCTTCTGGATCACACCTTGTCTATCTAATGCAAAGTTTTGAAAGTAAACCCCTTAAAATAAAGGAATGTCCCCAAAGGCTGTGGATAAAGGTGGCAGTGTTGGACCAAACTGCATTTCTAGAGGTGTCAAATCAGTGATTTATTGTTTTGTTAGTCACGGTTTTCTAAGCACAAACCTGGCTGTGATACTTATTGCCTTGCTCAGAGGGAACTTCTGAAGATGTATGATAAAGATAATGGACCTCCTCCTGTGCATTTGGAAGGAGGAGGCATCTCCACAAGACTGAGGGCTCTGTCTTGTAAAAGCCAGACATGAAGGTCACTGATGCAGCATTCATTGCCAAGATCAGAAAGCCCTGTGTTTGTTTTGACTTGAAAAAGAAACTTCTAACTTTGACACCATGGGTCTATAATGTGGACATTTCAAAAATGAAAGAAGAGCTCTTTATGATGATTTCTTTAATGGTGGTATTGGTGTGCATAAATGATGCCACTAGACTACTAGTCTGCAAATATAATTAAGTTTCATCCTCATCAATTGAATTCTGTTTGCCCAGAATAGGTTTCTTGCCCTTTTCTTCCCTTCAGTTGTTCACTTAGTTAATACTCAGTACATTTGCCTGATGCAGGGTCCTGAAGGGCTGGAGGTGCTCTGGGGAGGACACTGTCAGCTCCTGGGGAGCAAAGGACTTCAGCTGTGTCCTTCCACAGAATGAGCTGTGACAGTAACTTGACCCAGACCTGGAAAGATCTGAAACAGAAGAATGGGTGGGAAGAGGCGTTGATGTGAACTCCAGGGCAAAAAGCAGGCTATGCTGAATAAGTGACTCTCAATTTCTGAGCCCCTGACTGGTCACCATAGAGACTGGTGTTTGTCTGATGCACCAGAGAAGTTAAATGTGTTTTTTAGCAACTGTAGCACATGTCTCTGGGAACAGAGATCCAAGGTACTGGTGCTCTTTGCTGAAGTTTTCCCTCCAAAATCCTGCAGCACATTGGGGAAATTACTTCCCCCAGGCGTTTTCCATGAAGAGAGAGAACTAAAGTAGACAGTCACATTTATAAATAGATGTTGGTCTGTGAATTCTGCTGTGAAAAAAACAAATCTGACCTTAATGGTGGCTACAAGCTGCTGTCAGGTCTACCGAACCACTGTGGGAATTGTATTTTCAGAATAAGGCTTTGAAATTAAAAAGGAAATTGGCTTGGTTCAGCTCGAATCAGCTCCTCCCCAACAAAAACACTGTGCCAAGAGCCTGGGCATCTGTGGGGCTTTCAATTATGAGTTTTGGAGGGTGTGAGGGCTGTACCTGCAGGGATTTGCTGCTGAGACTGCAAAATCTTCTATTGCTCACCTGTTGGCCAACTGCATGCAAGGCAGGGATGGTGCATACCTGCCATGGGGACAGCCACTAGCAGACCTCTTACTTGTGAAATTGTTCATTCTGTAAAAATAAAAATAATTTTAAATTTTTTTTTAATTATGGAGTTCTTAGATACTGGATTATCCTTATTTTCCTCTTTCTCTTTTCTTTTTTATTCCATTATCTTCTTTGCTGACTAGTGTAATAAGTTGACCGTTTCCATTTCATTCCTTTTGCCTCTCCCTGAAGTTTCAACATTTCCTCGGCTTTGGAGGCTTACTGACCAGTTGAAGCAAAAATAGGTGGATCCTGGATATGTTTCACTCACCAGAAAATAAATGTCTGCGGAAGAGGGCAGAAAATTTTTCCAAGTGATTTACGACAACAGCTCCCAAAATAAGATGAAAATAAAATGTGAAGAGACCTGAAAACTAAAAATAACATTGAAAGTCCAGCTCACCCCTGAGGTCGTACTTCTGTTATTTGGCCACAGTGAGCAGCAATGCTTAAGATACTTCTCACTACCTTGTGAACATGTAGTGAAAATGTAGTGAAAATTTGTAGGAAGCTTCAGTATTTCAAGTCCAACATAATGGACTGTAATGCCTTTTTTAGAGAAATCAGTAACAATATGTCTAGATCCACCCAAAACACTAACGCCAAATCAGCTTTGGGATGGAAAAGAGGAATTTCATTTTCCCTCACTTTCACTGCTGGGACAGACAGCCTTCCTCCCTTATGAGGTAATTTAATTTTCACATTATGCTTTATGGGATATCCTTTATTTACCTAATGTTTTCCTGTCAAGTCTTTTCAGACTATGAATCTTGTATATTTTATATACACAAAGGTGACTTTTCCTTCCTTTAATGACCGCGGCTTATCAGTGCAGGCAACCGATACTGGACTCATAAATATGTCACTCTTGGGTTTGCGGCAGCCCCTTCTCTGTCGTGGGACTGTTCCTTGCTGCTTGCTCCTCCCTTTAGCTCACTGCATATCCATGGTCTGCTCGTCCCCTCGGCGCTGCTGGGCTCACCATTGGCTGGTATAAATAAATCACTGATTCGAGCTATAGGTGAAAATCATTGTGAAAGGAGCACACAGAAGAATGCAATACAAGGTCAGTGGAGCCAGCGCCTTCCGACTCCAATTAAATATTTCCTGTAAGTCGGTGCCAATTGTGCATCTTGTAAGAACATTTGAAAGCAGGAGCTTGAACTCTACGGGACCCTCTTGCCTCAAAACCTGTTTCCTGTTTAACAAGATTTAACAAGTACAACCAAACATGCGCCATCAGCAACAAAAGTCATTGTAAACGGCTCCAATGTGCAAAGGTGCTGGGTTTCCTCTGGGCCCCGAGCAGGCAGTCACAGGGAGGCTGCAGTGCAGTGGTGCAGTGCCCTGGGGCCACAGGACTGGCATGGGCTCAGCCCTTTAGCTGAGAGAGGTGGCAGGAAAGAGAGAAAAAGTAGCCTTTCCAAAAGGGGTTGAAGCTTGTTGGGTGAAAGCTTCAAGACCTGGTCTTACTGTCCCAGGAGTTTTCTACAGCTGGTGGAATAACATCTACTCTGTGCTGTCTGCCTCTTCAGCTGGAAACACAGCCTTGCTGCTGAACGATGCCTTGAAGGTATTACTGTAGTCAAAGGCATCAGTGTGGTGCCTGGAACAGGCTGAACTCCCTGTTCAGGCAAAAAAAAGAAGACAAAAGCAGAGATCAAAGACAGCTTTTGATTGTGCAATCAAATATGGGGAGAGTGGTCATGAGAGCCCCAAAATTTAGGGAGTCCTTCTGGTTCTAAATACCAGGGGGATGTTGAAAACCTGTTCAATGTGGCCAGGCACAGAGAACACAGTACTGCTTCCCAGAGGGCTGTACAGTGGTAAGAGACATCTATGCATGTGTGTGTGTGCGTGTGTGTGCGCGTGTGTGTGTGTATATACATACATATATATATACACCTTTCTAATATGTTAGATACACATGAATGCAAAAAATATGTCTGTTTATCTATCTACATATGCAAATTTCTGTGCACTATGCATATAACTCATACTAGAAACTCTTGTAGCACACTCGCTGTACCTCTCTCCCTAATTCAAAAGGCCTGGGACTTGGGATATATCCTGCCGTGCTCCTGAACTAACAACAGTAACAATGACAGGAGCAACAATCCCATTGGCTTACTGAAAACCATAGTGGCATCCTACACCAAAAAATACATGTCTGATGAAAGTTTCCAAGTGTATAATCCATGTCGTGCCTCTCATCTGCAAACAGCTACTCTTTCCACCTCTGCCATCCCTACAGTAGCCAACAGCTAGGGCAAAGTCTGTGGGCAAAGGGAGGACATGGGTGGAAAAGAGCTGGAGAAACAATGTACAATGGAGCTTAATGTGATGGAGAGACTCTGTCCTCAATGCTGCTCACACACAGATAATGACATTTCAGCCATGGATGTTAAAATGAGAATAATTTTATTTCAGGAGGTGATGAACTCGATATATAAGATACATTTAAAGCAAATTTCTTGTTGTTAGGGAGGATGAAAAGCTTGGGACTTTGATACGGGCTCCTCAGCTATGTGCTAAGTGGGCCGTTCTTTACTTGAAATCCATCATTATGGGATATATATATATAATTCAAATTCAGGGCAGACAGCACTTTGCTGAGAGAAGTCTCCTAGGTCTTTTCCTAGACTGCCCGGGCCATGCTCAGATGGGAGCCAAATCTGCCCTCTCTGCCTGCTGCAGTGCATAGTGTCAAATCTGTGGGCCCATGCTTCAAAGGAAGGTCTCCACAAGTTCCTCACCACCCAAAGCGGAGACGTGCTGGCATCTGTGCCTTGGGGCTGAGGAGTGGACAGTCCATTAGGTCCTCTGGATTGGTCTTCTTTCCTCTGCAAGCTACCCGTGACTCTTCACCACCATGGCTCAAGGCAGTTCCCATGCACCATGTCCCAAGATCAGCCTGTCTGGAGCCTGTGTGATGAGATATCTAGATTCATTATCCTAAACTGACTCCAGAATAATTTCTGTGTGAAACCAAGATATCGTATGATGCTCTGCTGAATGGGCTGCAAGGCCACCCATCCTCACTGCCTCTTCCTGGCACAGGGGCAGAAGTGAAATGTTGTGAATCTGGCACAGCAAGTGAGATTTGGGCATTTCTCCAAGGGAAGAGCATGCATGAGGAAGGTGAGACTCCTGCCTGTGAAACCTATGGTTTAGTTGTGCAGCTTGGAAGAGACCTCCCAAAGTGGTCATCTGCAAAGCAGTGCCACAGGAGAAGACTGCTCTTCATTTCCATCCTTAAAAGAGCTCTGATTTACAGTAAATTTGCACCATAGTAGAAATGCTTTGGGCATCATTAAATCAGGATGGCTCCTGTAAGCTGAAGCTGAGGTGGCTCACTTGGTGTTAGATGCTGGGCATAGCCTGCAAGGAAGGAGCTCCCAACCTGAGGAGCCTGATGTTTCCCTAAGTACAGACAATATAAGGAAGGAAAGAAAGGTGTAACATATTTCCCTTGTACAGATGGGAAACTGAGGCATGCTACAATCCTGTTCTCCCAGAGTGTGACTTGGATTTATACGAGGTCTCTGGAGCACAGCTGGGCATTAAAATCAGAAACTGTGTGTTAAGTCTGGGCTCAGGAGGAGGAGGAGGGGATGAATGGACTGGCAAACATTTCCAGACAGACAGTGGAGTGGATTAGTACAAAAGAGGATGCAGATCTAGGCTGTTCAGCTGCCAGCAGAAAGGAGGGGGAGTACAGTTAGGCAGCTGGTGGAGAAACAGGTGCAGAGAAGGTTTCCTGATAGCTGTGCTGTCATCCTGCTTTAAACCCCCAGCTCCTCAGTAAATCTTCCCTCTTGGAACTCTCTCATCAAAGTTTCATTTCCTCACGTTCCTAAAATAGTTCTCGATAAGCAACTTGTCATGCTGGTAAAGCCCTTTTGGTTATTTTCCTAGAAATCTATTTTCATGTTTTCTCACTGGGCTTCAGCTGCTTGCATTCCCATTTGGAAAAAAAAATATTGGTGAAAAAAAAAGTACAGCCAAGGCTTAACACAACAAAAAGGTGAAATGTTTATGTTTAGTAGCACAGCAGGACCTTGTCTGTCAACTGAATTTCCAAGCAATGCGATAAATTTATAGTGGTAGAACTCGCACCTAACCAGAGGGACAGAGGGAAGAAAACACAAAAATACATTTTTTTGAACATGTAAAAGATCTGCAACAAATATCATGCTTTTACTTTTCGCGACTTCTTGTAGGACATTTTGTCTTCGCTATACAGTCGAAGATGGAATAAAGCAGAGCTGCTCAAGCTGCAGTTTTCAAGGCACAAGGGGAGCCCATGTGCAAGGCGAATGCTCTTTCCATGCTCAGCACAGAGATACACTGGAGCTGCGCTGGCACAGGGCTCCTGGGCAAGCCCAGGTGCTGGGGGAGGCAGAGTAGATAGGGTCTAACATGGCTAAATGACATTGTAACCCAGGCCACATCCAAATCAGCCCCATCTCATAGGAAAGTAGTGGGGAATAGCTGCTATCCCCCAATAATGATCTTTTGCCAGAACTCCTCCCTCAGCTTTCTGATGCCCACGGTATTGTGTTGTCCCACAGCTCTCATCTGGAAAAGTTTTTGACACATATGAAAGCTTGCCTGGGGGAAAGTTGGCCATCCTGCTTTGTAGGGCAGGAGTTTTCAGAGACTCATTACAATGTGGGAACCCAGGACTATTAAAGGAATGGGGGAGCTGGAGGGAATAAAAAGTTTCTGGGTGGGGAAGCACTTGATAGTATGTGGTCTTTTCAGGTCAACTGGCTACGATTCCTTGGAACAAGTGCTGAAGTCTCTGTATAGAAAGCGAATGTACAGTAAGCAAATGAGAAGTGATCTTATTGGCATGGCACCAAAAAGAAAAGGATAAAGAGTTTGATCCAGAGTGATTGGGATGCTTTATGGTAGAAGAGTGGCTCACCTGATGAGAGCATGCAGGAAAAGAGTCAGTTCTTTTTTTGAGCTGAGGCAGAAGCTTTGCAACTTCTGAGGACCAGGAAAACAGATATCACAATTGTTAATTTTTCTTCTGGTTGATTTTTAGCTGATTTTGGGTGTCTAACAACAAATGAAATACCTAGTGCCAAATCTGTGGCTTCCACTAGAGAATTTGTTTTCACATGATGTGCCAGGATGGTTTCGTAGGGTGAGAAAGGTAGAATGGAAACTGTGCTGAAAGTGTCCTGCTCACAACAACCCTGCCTTTAATTCCCCAGCAGTGTGTGACAAGACTGGACACCAGATGCAGGTAAGGGCTATCTGGAACCCTCAGAACAATTCATCCAACCTATCCCCTGATCCTGACAGCTCTTTTGTCCTGTGAACTTATTAGCACCCCAGATGGGCTATTCTGCTGTTGCCATTTCTTTCAAGGCTCCTTTTTCTTGGACACAGAGTGGCTAGGAAGAAGTTGCCACTTCCCCAAAGGATCAACCTTTCCAATGCTGATTTGCTAACCACTCCAGAGGCCTGCACCATTTTTTCACAGGTGACAGGCAAGGGACATATATGTGCACACATGCAGCAGGTCTGGAGCGACTCAGTGTCTACGGGAAGCAAGGAAGAGACTGTGCTTGGCTGTGTCTTACAGCATGATGAGGAAGGGGAGGCAGTGCCCAGACCTCTGCTCCTACTGCAGGAAGATACACGACTTTTCTGAATGGAGATGTGGAAAGAAGTTCACAAGTTTTAACAATATTCCTAAATATATAGGTCATCCCAGTGTATCTACCCTACTAGCAAATAGCATATTTCTGTTTGATTTTCATGTATTTCTTCCCACTCAGGTCTGACACAAACAAAACACCCTGCCCCCAGCTTTGCCCAAAGGTGACCTCTGGGCAATACAGCCTCAGAAGTACCCAAACTGCACACACCCTAAACACAGACACACATTTTTCTAGAGACCAGAACTCTTTTGTGTGGGTTTGTAGCAACTTACAGGCATTTGGGAGGGAATCAACCAGGAACCAAGGCAGTCATTCCTCTAGTGTACATCAGATATTATCAAAGTAGCCCCATACCCTGCTTCACCCTCTATGCTCAGAGAATGGCCCTGTAAGAAGAAACCTTATTTCCCTGGGATCCAAGAGATCCACCATCCCATAGATTGTACTAGAAAACCATGTTCACTTGGCCTGACTACAAACTCTGGATCAAATCACTGTCTCATTTGGGTAATGGTATCTTCTCATTGTTTCTCACAGTTTCTCATTGAGTGTCATAGCAGCACAAGAAGGTTGCATCCCAAAATGCATGTAGGAGTGATATTTATATTATCTTAGAACTTAAACATTTCAATATGGAATATTTTAGCATCAATTCCACGTAATTTGCCAATTTACTGAAGATGGGCTCCCTAGTGATGTGAGGGGCTCCTCACTGGGGCCTGAATACTATTAAGAATGTTTGTTCCCACTTGTCTTAACCTTAATAATTGCAGCAAATTGATTTTAAATAGTGGATCAGGAAGGCCTGCAGAAATGAATTACTTTTTTGTGTATATTGCTCATATTAAACACACAGAATGAAGAAAATTGAGAGTCATCAAAGCACAATTTCCAAACAGACTTGCATCATTAAAAAGACATTTGACTTCGTAGTTCAAGGTTAAGTTTGTTCCCAGAAGATGAGGTAATTTAGTAAAATAATAAAGCTCCCATTAAACAAACCCTGTAATAGAACTGAGCCTTAGCGGCTGCAAAGGAAGGAAACCGTAACTTCTGTCAAAGCACAGGGCTGAGATTAGCGTTAATAAAGCATTGCTCACAAAGCAGAGTGATAGTAGATGGGGGAAGGCACATCCAAATAGCTCTCATTTCCACAGCATTTCCTCTCAGATATGGCCTTTTTAATTAGCCATCGGAAAGAAAACTGAAAGTGTACTTTCTCCTTCTTGGTTTCTCCCTGACTATTAATCTCCGTGCTGAAAACAGTGCCACCAGTCCATCTTATTGTTATTAGCTAGTGGAGACGTAAAAGTACTACATCCATAGTCCTTATCGCAGCCCAGAGGTATTTCCTTTGTGTTATGAGGAGTATTTTGATTAGTTTTGACTGTGTCTGCAGGGAAGACACAGTTTATATTTTCCACAGCTAGCAGAATTTCTAGAAATATAAAGATTCGTTCCAACACTCACCAGTATTTACTGGTGGGGTTTAATTATTGAAAAAGTTTCATTGCTGTGCCACAGCCATTCCTTTTTTAACTCTGACTAAGTTTGAGGCAAAACATTGATAGTGGATTGTTCCTGGAGTGGGTTGCTGATTTCTAATGAATCATTTGTTTGAGGAATGCAGCTTTTCTCCCCTGTGACTGCACTATCCACAGGCAGATGTGGGTAATCACACATTTGTGGAGACACAGAGGTATTCTGTTGGGAAGACGATCTCAGAGGATACCAAATGCTTTTTTCTCCTATGTCTTGCCTTCTCTGAAGGTGTTTAACCTCCCTTTTAGAGCACGGGTGATGGCAATTCTCCAGTTTTCTCTGGTGGATCTTTAGCATTGCCTGTACCTTCCATCTGCCAAGGGAGACAAATTATTCCTTTTCTCTTTGCAGCAGCCTAATTTGTATATTTGAAGTCCATTACCTGAAGACCTGAAGACAATTTTTTCCTTCATTTCATCAAACACTCAATGCCATTCCAGACAATGCAGCAGGTGGGACCTGGGGCCACACAGCAATCCAAGGTCCTTGCCACTGGCAGATGCTCTCGCTCCTGCTTGTGCTCCATGCTCCCCCAGAGCCAGGGTGGTACAGGGGGAACCACACACAGTGTTGTGCTGGGCAGGAGCTGTTCTGCCCACCCCGTTTCCCACACACAGCCCAGGTACACGCACAGGCAGATGAGCAGTCATGGCACTTTTGCTTTGCAGTAGGAAAAGCTCCCTGGTAAATCTGGTCATGGCAATTCAGGGTGATGCAGTTCTGTGGCTTTTTACCCCGTGGAGGGGAAAGGAAAGAGTAATGTTCTCCTTCCCCTCTGCAGAAACACGTTGTGGCTGAGCTGACAGCCCCCAGGAAAGAGGCATGACAACACTCAAAGAAGGTTTGTAGCAAACATTGCTGCTCACTTGTTCTTAAAATCTCATCAAAGAGAGACAAAAATAAAAATTACTGTGCTTCCCAAGTGTATGGGTTTTGCTTGAGGGAACCGATGGGAAATGTAACCCACTTTTGGGTGTAACAGGAGTAACACATGCTTACACTTTCCTTCTTGAGGTTGCTAATTTTGCATTACTAAATCAGCTGAGGAAACTAGATTTTAAAAAATCAAGTGCTGGCAACATTCCTGCTGACTCAAGAAAACTCAGGACTGCATTCTTCTTTGGTTTATCTTTTGTTTTACTCACAAACCTGAAGCAGCAGAAGGTTTGGGAGTGCTAATTGGAGATCATCAAAAGTCCCTAAATAATTTCATGGTGACCTCTATTGTTTTCCATATGGAAAATGAAAAAAAAAACACACAACAAAAAGCCACACTAATGCAACAATGGCAAACAGCCCCCTGATTCATGGATTCCTGTCACTTCAGACATTTCCTACTCTGGCACACTATGAATATGGCTCCAGGTGAAGGATCAGGATTCACTGTGGATTTGTTTTCTGGCACTGCTATTAAGCTGTCCAAGTGCTTTTATTCTCTGCAGTTGCTATTACCCTAAACCACACAGGTCAGAGTTTTACCTACTGAAGTGACATGGGCTCATGCATGGCAGACCCAGGACAGCTTTAGTCTCCTAGCTGAGCCATTGCAATGTCTCACAAGGGGTAGCAGGTACACAGGAGCAACAGAGAGGAAACATTCTGCACCTTGGGGCTGTGGAGGCAACTGTCAGTGCCCAGGGCTGACACTGGCACCCAGCAACCCAGGCACCGGGTGCCTGAACCACCCTGCTCCTCTTTGTCACCCTGTATCTCCAGTCTCAATAGGGCATGCAAGAACAATGCTCCTGATGTAGAGGCACTTAGATACAGTGAGCTAACTCTGTATTTATGGAAGGTTTGGAGCAGATTCCTTCCACTGTTACAGCATATGCCTCAGAAGAGCCTTTGTCTACTGCAGAAATCTCCCTGTGCCCTACAATCAAGGGAGCAATAAAAAAGGTATCTGAAAAATGTGGCAACAGTGCATAGTCGTCAGTGCTTGAAACCAAAACAAAGTCTTCAGGGAGCAAAACAAGCTTCCCACTATAGAAAAATTCCTGATCCCCAGTTTCCCAAAATGCCATGGCAAAACATAATTATCTTAGCTCTTCCTATCTCTAGCATGTGTCGTTGAAATGGCCTGAATGAAGTTGTTATTTGTAGTGTGTAACTCACTCAAAGCCTCTATCAATGAAACCGCTTAATTGCTGTTCTTTGGGATGTTATGCAGTTGGCTGTTCTGTAGTAGCTCTCATTGTCAAGGCGATGATCTTGTGACTCACTGTCATGAGGGAGGCTTCTCCTTCCTGCCAGCCACAATCGTAATCCACTCACTCTCCAGTCTCTGCTTGCTCCTGCAGACGGAAGGACACCTCCTGACTTGGTTGCTAGCTTCAGGAACGCATCAGAAATGATTGTATTCAAATGAGGGTAGCGAGGTAAGGCTCCTAAGAGAAGCTGCAGGATGGAGGTAATGATAGATAAACTTTCTTATGCAGTTCATTAATACTGAAGCATTTATCAAATAACTGTTTGGGAAGTATTGCTACGGCTTGATTTTGTCTGTTGCATCATTCATACATTCAACCCTTGCCAGAGGCTACCCCAGGCTTGAGCCATTCTGCCACAAAACCTTATTGAGGAGCCCTGTTCACAAGTGTGTGGTTCTGTCCATCCCTGCCATTTAGTGTAAAGCAGGTGCTTTAAGCTCTGTGAATATAAAAAGTGTGTTCCTGAACGAGGGCTGGTATGAATAAGCTTCCTTTAAAATCCTGGAAATTAGTTGTCAAACTGATTCCATTATTAGATTCTCTGTCCAACAAAGCACTGCTAAGACTCAGGAGCTCACTTCAATTCATGCTGAAGGCATTTAGATTCAAAGGTATTTAACATGCTAGGGATGATAGGCAGCGTTTTTTAGGGAGGTGTCTGTAAGTGCCTGCTGCTGGCAGCTCTCAGAGATGGGATGTGAGGTGAGGGAGGTCTTCTAGAGCACACTGCAGAATTTCTCTTCTTACTGCAGATTTTTCAGGTCTCCCTTTCTCCATGCTCTACTCTCTCTCTTTACCTTCCTTCCTTCAAACTCCAGGGGAGGCCCTCTCCTCCTCACAAGGCACTGAGGCTGTGTAGACCTACCACACTGCATAAGAAGCACAGTATACTGGGTTATAAGACACCTAGCAAAGGGTGTTCATTTCAGGTGGGCAGTCAAGCTGAAACACAGCTTCTGGAGTAGATTTGATGCTTTGGTTTATACTGAATTTTATGGCAGCTCACGAAGTCTGCTCCATCATGGCTGCCTGTGGGCAAGCAGATCCAGCGAGCCAAAAGGAATGGTAGTTTTACTGGTGAAGTTACCAAAGCAGCCTTCATCTCTTTTTCTGTCAAAGTTTGGTGGCTTTGCCAGCTATCAGAGCTTAGTCTGGTGTATACCTATTAAAAAATAAAAAAGTCAAGGTTTTTTTTTTGGTGGGGTTGACCCAATTTGTCAGTCCAAGGACCAACTTTACAAGAGGTGCGTGATGAGCACCCACCTCAGTGGTGGTGGAACAGAGCCCAGCAAAGCTCTGCAGGGTGCAGATGAAACATTCCCTGGCTCAGGGTAAGACAAAAAGGTGATAAACAGCAGCACCTGGGGAATATTCCCCTTCCCACCTACCGCCACCACCTTCTCTCTTTCTTGAAAACACAAACAAGCCAACCCAATTTGCATTTTCATAGCTGGGAGTGATTGCTAAATTAATGAGCACTGCTATTTATATCTAAATAATCACAGTCATAAACAACTGCTTGGAGGCATCAGTATGGAAGGTGAGATTCTGGGCTATAATTTGATGAGATTCAGGCAGCACTTGTCATCAGAAGGAGGAAAATACATCTTAGTTACAAAAAAAATGCTTACCATGTTTTGGACAAACTGAGGCAACCTGGAAGAAGAAAGTTATGCCAGCAGTGTGTACAGACTTGGCTTACTTACCAGACTGTGCTGGCCTTAACACTGTTCAGAGGAAATAGTTTTGCTAAGCAGCTTCCTTTAACCATCTTAGCTGCCACCACCCTGCTTGGGACATCAGCATTCAGCTGTACTGCCCAGGTACGTAGGGTATCCAGTGTTGTTCCCAGAAGTGTGAAGAGCCCTTGCAAGCCAGCTCTGTCCTCACTGCCTTTGGCTGAGTTTCTGCAAAGTGAATCTCTTGGCTTAGTGCAGAGCTTGTGAGGCCACTTAGATCTCTTTGACCCCTTAATGAAGTTTTTAAAAGGGCTTCATAAATCTTCATCACTAAGAATTGCTTCAAGCCCTGCAGGGTTTCTTTAGTGGCATTAACCACTAAAACAAGTAGACAGGCTTAGGTCTATTAATTGCATTCTTCTTCATTATTCCATGGGTTTTCCTCCTTTATAGTCTTTTACATAAGCTGCAACCGGGCTCAAGAGCTCAAGAGTGGGAGCTCTGAGTCAACACTGCCTGTCTGGCGATTTGTAGCCTTCCACTATGACTACATCTGATCAGTCCTCTTCTTGGGAATTGTTTTTTGTGCGGGCAGCAACTGTATGTTCGTCATTTATCCTTCCTAATTTAAAATTGTTCCTCATTAGGGAAAGAACCTCATTTTTGCCTTTCCTGTGAAAACATACCTCAGGTCACAACCTGACAGCTCCAAAATGGATTAGTTACCTGCTTGCCCTTCTATTTTGTTTTTTTTCTTGGAATTTTGGCTGACTTTGCTAATGACTTTTTATAAGTAGCGTGAGTAATCTGTGAAATAAATTCCAGCTTGGTGGATATGTAAGGATTGCTAGGAAAATACCATGGCTTTCTAAAAACTTTTTACGTACCATATATTGTGCTCTCCAGAGTGAGTGTGTAGATTCTGTATATTCTGTACAAGCTGTTTGATGCTTCACCTCTGCAAAGTGAGGACAGAAAAGGCATGAATGAGGTTTGTCACAGACAAACAGAAAAATCCTCCAGTGCAGGTAAAGTCATTGAAATCAGTGAAAGCCTTTTAAAAAACAGTTTCAAGGCAAATTCTGCAGACAACAAAGGACTAAGGCTCTATTCAGCTCTTGGATTGGAGATCCTTGTGGTCCAACGTGGTCCAGCCAAGCTTGGGCTGCCCTATTCCATCACAAAATCACACTTTTGTGAGCTAGATGATTTTCAAGGTTGCTTTTTCATTTGGTATTTTGTTTATGACAACAAGATACAGTAGAGTGCCATGGAAGTGCTCCTTCAGAGCCCTTGTGATATTATTTTACTTTATTTTGTTTTAAATTTATTTGCATTACAAGAAGGTCTCAGGGACTCAACTTCAGGAATGACTGAAGCAATGTGCACAGAGCAGAAGAGAGGCAATGTGCTTGTACAGGCAAACAAGATCTTCTTACTGAGAAGGTTGGCACTGAAGTATTACGTCCAGAAGTGCCAGTTATGCTTAAGAAATTGTGTCTTCCTAGTCTAGGTCAAGACTGGAAGAAAAATAGTGTTTGATGAACATGGTGGAGGCTCGAAACTCAGATTGTGATGAGTAAAGTGAGGCATTAAAGTTACTTGAGGCATTAAAGGAGAGCTCCAAACTCACCTGAATTGTTATTTCTTCAATTGAATTGCTTTTAATATAGGGAACTGTAGGATGGGTTATATGACGCAGTGTTGTCTGCTCTAGAACACATTGCTTAATAATGTGCTGGGGACACGCTTTTACCTTAATGGGGATAAGATTAGATACTATCTGACTTCCTGCCTGCTTAAAGGCTATGCAAGTACCCCCAATTGCTTACTTAGCTATTAACAAAAATTCAGATTAGGTTGTAGCTTTCAAGTCCTCAAAAGACAAAAATCACAAGCAGAGGACAGAAGAAGTCAAAAGGCCACCATAGTCCAAGGTCCATAAAACGTCAGGAAGTTGGAGAGATAAGAAAGGAGGTTTCAGCAAGTGACTCATGGCCTGGGCTTTAAGGAAAGATGGAAGAATCCTAAATCGTGGCCAAAATGACCTGACAGAAGTTCCTACTTGGTCCTGAGTCACATACACAGCTTGATCCTTTGCATTTAAGCCAAACATATAAGGCTGTGAGCAGAGACCTGGGAGTGTGGGTGGGTAGGTGACCGCTGTCCTATGGCCAAGGCATTGTGACTGACCATATGACTGCTGCTAACCCTGTCCATTTAAGCTTGCCACTGCCTGAAAGTTAGCCATTGAAATGTCTTTAAGGATATCAGCCTCAGGACTCAGCTGAGGCTTCGCTTACACTGTATTTCTCAGTGCTATGGCTCATGTGACTGTAAATCTCTAATGTAAATCAACCAGCATGGGGCAGGAAAGCGACACTGGGCCAGCACTCCTGTAGTAGGAATTTGGAGCAGAGATGCTTCATGGCTATGAAAACACTCAGGAAAGGCAAGGTTTGAGTTCACGTGGTGAACTATCACACCATAGTCCCATGATACGCTGCCTTTGCTGGCTAAGCTGCTGCAGCCAGCTCCTGCCCCAGCCGCTTGTTCCCACCTCTGGCCTGCAGTTTGTCACCTCCTCAGCTCTGCCAAAACAACTGTGTGGAGAGCAGTGCTTAAATCAGCGCACTGAAGTGATGGAAGTTAAAAATAAGCTCTTTGTGGGAGGAGCGGAGGAAGAGCTATTTTTAATTGTAATTACTTCAATGGTCTTTCTTCCAGTGTGGTCCCACAAGGAATTTCATTAATACAACTGGGAGAAGGCAGTGGATTGCTGTGCTGGCACTGGAGTGACTCCTCCAGGCAGAAGAGTCTCTCCTGGCAGAGGGACAGGATTTCTGAAGCCAGGATTGCAGCAAGGCCAATGTGCTGTGCAATTGTGCCTTCCATTATGCAGAATTATGCCTTCCTTACCTGGGTCAAAACCAGACTCAGGTTTCCCAGGCTCTCCACGTGCTAGTCTGCCTCCTAGATCCTCATAGCACTAATTTTAAAAATTATTGTATGCAAGCCAGCATTACTATGAATAAAAACAAATACAGAGACACTGAAGTTTTTTCCTGTTTTATAAACAAATACTCTTTATAATAATTTTGAATACTAGCCTCCTCCACATTTTGCTATAGTATGGTTAGATGTCACCTGTTAAAATCTATTCAAATACAAAATGCGCAGTAAACTGAGAATAAAAAAAACATCAGAAGAGATAAAAGAAAAGGGTTTTATTTAATAAAGTTTATTACATTAACAAGAAAGGAAATATTTATATGTTCCTTTAAAAGCATTAAAAGTTTTAGGAAAAACATCTGAAAAGAGTTCAAAAGGTTGCAGTGCAGCTAGGACTTGAAAAATCACAGAAGAAGTCAGCAACTTACTTTTGTTTTGGCATTGGTCATTTCTGTGCTTTGATGAACTTCTCCGTGAGTGAGTGACATGTGCAAAGCCTTGGTTATGTCTCGTGTTCAGGAACCCCAGTGATTTGATTTTGAGCATGAAACACGTCCACTTGCATTCAACTGCTCCTGCTGCATTTCTCCAGAGCCTTTGCACCAGTGAGGAATGTGAAACACAGGCAGATTTCAAACTGCTGTCACTTTTTGAAATAAGTAATTAATTACACTTCTTTTTGTGTATTATTAACATTATTAAATGTTTATCTGTGATATTGACTGAGTTTCAAAGCACTTCTCAGGAAAATGGGGCAGTAGTTTAATTTCCATCACACAGGAAGATGAAGTAGTATCCTGAGTCCCACCTCAAGGCATCCTTCTTTTGGGACTCATGGTCTGTGTGCTGGATCAGACTGTGTCCTGGATGCTTGGGTGTGCAGGCAGGATTTAAATCTAAATTCCTAGACTCTGAGTATGTTTAGTATGTCCTTCAATTCTCTTTTAATAAATAGAACCAAGGGCATAGTGAGTCAGTTTTGTAATTAGATTATATAATTGTCTCATGAACTCTGTACAAATTACCTCTTCTCTGTATTGTTTTTGCAGTGTATTGTTTTTCTTGAATAATATGGCACATATCCAGTATATATTGCAGTCAATAAAGTACCCCAGTTTTTAGTTTGATGGCCCACAAATGAACAACTGACATCAACAAAAGTAATTATGTCATTGCCCTTTTTTGTCAGTACTCCTCATTTAGAACACCAAATTTATTTTTCATTATTAACATGTTTCCTTAGAAGCATCTTTTTTGCATTTTCTTATTATCAAGAGGTAACCACAGATGAACCATTTTGGTCAGATTTCAACAGATTTATGATTCTAAAGTTGACATTAGAGTGTAATGATGTCAAGGAAATTGCATTTTACTGCATTTTAATTAAACAGGTCAATTTGAGCAGGCCTTTCTCCAGCAAAACTCCTATCAGAGTGTAGTCCTTCATCACTGTATTTTACTTACTTCTTGAGCTTTGCACAGCAGGCTTCTGCCTTCCAAATAGGGGACTGATAAAATTTAATCATTAAACAGTGTATTTCTGACACAGACTGAGAGATATGGCGTAGTATCCTAGTGCTGAATACCTTAAAGGCTATACATTGTTATTCCTCTTAGTAAAGTGTAATTCCAGGTGTACTGGATTCTACATTTCTACAAAGAGTTGGGTTTGTTCAAGGCAGCCCATGAGCCATCCAGAGCCTCCGAAACCCCATGGGGTTGTTTGCCATAGCTCTGTTCCTGCTTTGGGGGTAGGGACCCAAAACAGCACTTCCATGTGCTGAGGGAGATCACATTTGGGGCACCTGTTTCCTCCTGGGCCCTGCTGCCATCCTGGGATGTGGGGACTGAGGTGTATACCCCATCTTCCAGGCAGCAAGGAGATGGGTGTGTCCTTCCCTCCTTGCATTGCACCTGGGCAATGGCACTCCCCACTGTTGCCACAGCTCTGTCCTGCTGCACTGACTTGATGAACCCAAACTTGAATTTTTTCTGTTCTCTTAAAAAGGGTTATGGAGCCCTGAATGGGTTCCCAGCTTCCCATCCACTTATCATTTCTCCCCGGTTCTACCCTCAATTATAACAGAAAACCCAACATATTCCACTTCTGCTGTAATAATGTTGGCTGATTACAAAACACCCAGACGACATGAAGAATTCAGCTTCAATATTCACATTCAGCATTCAGCCAAGCTCTTCTAGGTTTGGTCCCGTTCATTTGGTCCAACCCTGTTAAATTCAGAGGGTCTCTTTTTCCAGCTGAGCTTTAGTTGTTTGGTTTCCAATTCCCTCCACAGGCTCAACTTGATCAGCTCCATGCTCCACAAGTCCAAATGCTGAGCTATGGTTAACATATTTCAGTACAGAATCTTTTTAATCTTCTAGTACCTACAGCTCCCAACCATTAGTTTCTCCTCCCTACGCTTATTAGAGGAAACACTTGTGAAAGATATGTCACCTTCTGGACCTCAGAGGTACATGTAGTTCCAAGCAGGCACAAGGAAAATATGTTTTTTCCACTTCTTGCAAGCAGAAATGAAGTTAATTTGTTTGAAAAACTCCTGCTAAAGGAAACGTCATTCAGCAATTCTGTTGAAGCTATCAAAAACAAAACCAAATGGATCTGAAAACTTAGCACAGGTCACAGAAACAGTTTATGATATGAATAGTAACTATTCTCCTAGGTAGTAAGAACTAAAATAAGAGTATAGCATAAATTCTAGTTTTAGGCTGAATTACACCCCTTTCTAGTTCCATGAGTGAAATATCTTGGAGCATATTCATGCTAGCCCCTACTTTAAAAAAAAAAAAAAAAGTTTAAAATTTTCAACCCAGAGTACAAACAGCAGTTTCAACTAATTCAGGGGTTGTTGCTTTCTCTGTGCCCTGCTGACCAAGGAGAAGACAAGAGGTTTTGATGTAGTTTCTGATGGCTGAGAAGGGAGGAGGTGCTGGGGGTTTTGCTTCTGGTCCAGGCACAACAGACCTTTCCTACCACCCCAGATGTGAGCCTGTTCCCAAACAGAGGGAGAAAAACACAAAACACTTTGTCTGCCCTCTCAAGATGAACCTTCTTGAATATTTGATTCCAACTTGATTTTCTTTAAAGGGCTGAGTAGTTCAAAAACAGCACCAAAATCTTCATTTTGGATACAATGAAATGTTTTGACTGATAAAAGCTTTTTTTTTGGAGGGAAAGAGTTTGGATTAGTGTAGAAGCTGAAACATTTTAAGTAGTGGTACATCAAGCTGTGTTGCTCCAGCCCAGCTGATGGTCTGTGGGGAGTGCTGCTACAGGATGTCAAGTATGGGGCATATGGGGGAAAGCTGAAAATAGCCAGGGAAAAGCCCTCCAGCCAGCTAAGCACTGCTGAGTTTTCATCTCCCAACACTCCCAGGCTCTGACAGTCCCACCTCTGTGGGATTTGTCTGTGACGCCATGAGATGGCACTGATGTCAGTGCTCGTTGTTGTCCTTTCTGCTGGGGTCACTGGCCCCCAGAAGTAAGGGCACTGTAAGTTTATAAGGGTGTGCTGGCCATGGAGCTGGATCTGCCATCTTTAGTGTCCATGCAATGGTCAAGGCATCTGTATCACAAAGAGGTGCTTTAAACCTGACAGAGCCTGACATAAATCACAGAGAGCAAATGTTACCTTTACTTTTAAGTCCATTACAGGAGCTATGGTAGTTGCTGTGTTAGTGCTGATTGGGTTCTTTTGGGACCAACAGCTTCGGAGCTGTGACAATAGAAAGCTCTGCATTAGATGACCAAATATTCATCTGGAGTTTGTAACAGAATCTGCTTAAAACCAGCTTAGTTAAGTTGAAACCATGACTCGAAGGGCCAAGTTGCAAATCGTGTTGCTAACCTCGGAACTGATCCCTTAGCAAGGTTTATTGCTTCGAGAGGTATTTCCATGGAGGTCTCTGGCACTGGCTTTTCATGCTTAAGTCATCAGGAACAAGGACAAATTTCTGCTGAATGAGTAGCCTTAGACCTTTCTAGGATCTGGATTAATGAGCAGAGACACAGCAACAGGGCTTCTTTGTAAGTCCTGTTTCACATGCCCTATCAAAAAAACCCCAACCTATAGAAATATCACAATGAGAATGCACTGCTGTAAAGCAAATAACATGTAAATTTAGACTGTGCTCTTTTTTTAAATTATTGTTTAACAGGTGAATATTAAAGCAGTGTGTGGCTAAACTTATGTTTGATTGTCATTGGCAAATGCTAAATGCATCATCCAGATACCATTCTGGTTACTAATGGATGTTAGCAGCAACTCTCAGAAGTTATCCTGCAGCACTGTTGCATGGTGTTATCTTCAGAGTTTATTGAAAGTGCATAGGTCCTTTTTTTTTTTTTTTTCCCTTGGAAATAGTAGTCACTCTACAGTCTGCCATCACGTTGATTTACTCTGAAGATTGGTTACTTGAGAAAAAGGCTGCTAACTCTATCCGTATTAAGAAAAAAAAAAAAGAGATCTCAGACACCAGTAACATCAGGATTTGTTACTGTGTTCCATCTTTAATACTAAAACCATTATGTCCATCAAGATAGATAAATTAAGAAATTATGTATTAAAATGCATGCATGTAACAAATGAAGGAAATTACAGCATGAAAAGAACTTTATATATACTGGACTATGGTACTTCTTGCTCATCTAATTGGAATTAAAAGAAAGTCGTTTGGCTCCTTAAAACTCAGTCGTCTGTGACCTTTTAAAATCAATCAATAACAATACATTATAGCCACCTAGTTTTGGGACGATCGGCTTTTAATTTGTTCTTTTTGTTGTTTGCAAATACTGGTATTGAATCATAAATTCAACGTGAGCAGCGACAACGACTGCATAAACCCAACCTTTTCCTACAGTAATCGAAAAGTGAGGATTATTTGCACACCCTCCTTGGTCATGCAGGTTTAGGCGAAATGGATAAACACAGGCAGTGTGTTTATGAACGAACACATGAACGAAATGGAAATTGCGGTATTCCCACGGCGAACGTATATATTTATACTTTTCACTGCAAATAGAGGGCTGTGTCCGCGAAGCCATTAACACCGAGGGTAAGAAAAGCAAAAGGGAAGGAAGGCGTCGCCTCCCCGGAGGTGAATGAGCAGCATCGCTTTATCTTCGGGCCGATGGGGATGGGACCCGCCCGGCCGGGAGCTGCCTCCGCGGCTGTCTCCACACCCCCATCTATCAAACGGAGGGGAAAGCCGGCGTCTGCAGGGATGACAGGCAAAGCCAAGGGGGGTACAGGCATTTTGCCTGTCCATGGGGCCCCACACGTCTCGTTGGAAACCTCTCCCTGTCTCCTCGGTCTCCATCCTACCTCCCGTGGCATGCTTGCTCATACCTTCCCGAGGCAGGAGCCATCCACTTTTGACAGTAGCGAGGAGCAAAGCTATTAATAGGCTATCTAAATTACTCCGGGCTGCTAACTCTGAAACCTCTGATTCTGTGATGTGGTTGTTTTGATTTGATTTTCCAATCCAGTAGGGCTTGCATTTACAGAACTGGTCAGACTCGCTCTGGAAGATATTATTTTAACGTTTTAAAATAAACTTTTACTCCAAGCAGGAACAAAGTCCCCAAATTTTGACATTTCACACGAAAGCAGCAAGCAAAAACATTATTAGCTCGGAAGGAGGGAAGCGATTTGCTTAGCTAAGATTGCTTATGTCGTTGTTTGGGTTTTATTATTATTGTTCAGGACGTGTACTCAGACATTTCGGTCAGGCAGGTAAATGACGAGGAAAGCGATTTCAAAAGGGAAGGCGAGAGGTTGCCACGATGCCAAGAGAAACGAAGCGGCCGCGCCGGAGCTCAGCATGGACAGGCATGAAACGGAGCTGCTCCCGAAAAATACTTCCAAGAGAACGTATTCATTTTGACCCCTGGAAAGCATTTCAGTGGAATATTTTGACCTGTCCTGATGGTTTATTTTATTTCCTGGGTAGAGACAACCTGGTAAGAAGACAATTGTGTGTGTTGTCCTGCAGGTTTCGATCCATAAAACGGTATTTCCTTCACTCTGTGCTGCAGTGGCGACAAAGCGTCCTAGGGAATAATCGGTGATGGTGGGTTTTGCCTGTATGGGGTGTTTTTTTGTTTGGTTGTTTTTTGTTGATGTTTTGATTTGGGGTGGGTTTTTGGGGGGTTTTATATTTTTTGGGTTTTTTTGTTTTTTTGGGTGGGGGGGAATGGGTTTAAGTGAGAAAGAATTAACTCTCTGCAATCTGTGCAGCGGGCACGGGGGCAGGATAGCTAACTGCAGATCGGATTTGATGTTGCCTAACATCCGCGGAAGGGAACGGGGGGAGGATGAGGAGAAGCCCGGCTCTGAAGCGCTGGGGAGGAGAAGCGCGGCGCCGCCGTTCCCAGCTCGCTCCCACAACGACCTCTCGCAGCAAGAAGACCCAGAAACTTTCCCCAGGGCTTTCCTGTCGGATCCAGCAGAAAGAGCCCTGAAAGTCTTCCGCAGCACCCGGACAGGATCGAACGGGTCCCGCACGGCTCCGACCCGGGAGACGCGCGGCGGGGAGGGCGCTGGGCTCCCGCCGCGGCCCCGGGAGGCGACGGCTCCCACCCACTTCCCACCTCCGTGTTCCCCTCGATGGGGCGGCGGGAACCAGGGTGGGAACCTTTCCTTCTGGCCTTGTTGTCTCGAAACGGGTTCTTTCACTAGGTGTGAAAGCCGATTCGCACACAGAGTCGAGGTACTTGATTTATCTACAGTTGTGCGCAGAAAGGGGTACTGCAATTAAAAATAATGTGTAATATTCGTCACCGCAAGGAAGAAGTGGAACACAGCCCCACCGCTTCGTAACAGGGGCATCGCGGTGTTTGATAAAAGGGTCAAAATTAGGCCATTTTGAGTCACTGATTCTTAAAACCTTTAAAACCGACGAGGAGCAATAAAACTAACCCTTAATTCATTTTCAAAGTCCCTGTGTATGTGTTGAAAAGTCACAAAACGCGTACGAGTCTGTTGGACAGACGCAGCTAAATCGTGTTTTTTCAGGTGCTGCGTGGGTCCCGGCTGCCTCCCGGTCACCCCCAGAACCAGAGGGCATCGTCTTCATCCTGCGCGCCGCACCGCGGCTCAGCGTGCGGGTACCGCGGAGCGCTGGCTCCGGGAGTCAGGTTACGCGGCAACAGGAGCCTCCTCCGCGCGTTTTGTTGATTTAATTTTTTTTTTTTTTTTAACCTGAAATCATTAACCAGCCGTACCTCAGAGACTGGAGGGAGGGCAAATTAAAAGAAGCTACAGGTCACTACTAAAAAACAAAAAAACCACACACACAACCAAAAAAACCCAACCGTACAGAAACCACATACAAGGACACAGATTGCATGTGTCCGTGCGGGCTCTCTGCTGCCTGATGCTTATTGGAGCGCCAAGCATTGAAAGGCACGGCGGAAATCACCCAAAAGCACGCGGCAGCAGGTCACCAGTGGCAGAGAGGCCGCTTACTGCAGCGGTGAACAACCTCCCGCCCCGCTCCCCGCCGCCGGGCACGGCTGCAGCCTGCGAGCGGGGAAGGTTCCCCGAGCCGGGTCAGGGTGCCCTGCTCCGCGGGGCCCGGAGTTTGCTGTCTGCCACCAGCAAGGACGGCTGCAGCTGAAGCCCGGCCTCTGAGCAGCCGGCAGCCCTTCGTTAGGAGTTTTGGGGAAAGAAAAAAGAACCCCTCCTCTTCCTTGAGGTTTTGGGGGTCCCCCCTCACCATGGGACACATCTGATCTATCGCACCCTTGCCGTGGGGTGTGCGGGACCGTGCCGCTTTGGGGGTCAGTTTGGCGAGCTCTTGGCTGCCCGAGCTGTCCCGCCCGGCCCGAGCGGGAGGTGATGGGTGATGTCAAAGGCGCCTATCCCTCTGAAATGCGGCTCTTTCCCGGCGGATGCGGGTTGCTCCGCCGTGCCTGCGGCGGGGGCCTGCGCCCTGC
>VZRZ01005378.1:126700-179668 GCA_013398175.1 Climacteris rufus
GCTGGGAGAGCACCCGCTGGGCCGGGGTGGGCAGCGGCTCTGGTACACTTCAGTAAATAGAAAAAAAAAAAAGAAAAAACGCGTGGCCGCCGTCCCTGCCGGGGAATTGGTTTTCCGAGGGCTGAACAGCGCGGGTTGCTCGCTCGCCCCGGGCCCGTCCCGCAGCGCGGCGGGGCCGGGGCTGCGCTAAGCGGGGCTCCGCCGGGCTCCGCGCCCGCCTGCGGCCGTGCCCCACCGCCTCTCCCCTCTGCTCCTGCCCCCCAGAGCTGCTGGAGGACCTGTCCGAGAGCCGGGAGTGCGTCAACTGCGGCTCCATCCAGACCCCGCTGTGGAGGAGGGACGGCACCGGCAACTACCTGTGCAACGCCTGCGGGCTCTACACCAAAATGAACGGGCTCAGCCGGCCCCTCATCAAGCCCCAAAAGAGAGTGGTGAGTCGGGAGGGAGGGGAGGAGGAGGGCGAGAGGAGCTGCGTTCCAAGGAACCCCCAGTCAGTGGAAAAGGGAAAAATTGGGGGCAATGTTGGGGGAAAGAAATCAGCGCATTAACCTCTTGGCTGCAAAACTGAATGGGGCTCCTGACCAGATCTGCAGGACAGAGCACTCACAAGGAGGGGCAACAGGGCTGGCAGCCCTTTGGGAACCTCTTTGGACCCACCTTCAGGCCCTGAGCTGGCAAAATCAACCTCTGGCCTCTCATGAGCTGCACACAAGGCATGGGCCAGCTTGGCTTTTTGAGCTTTAAACCCCATCTGTGAGGGGGATTCAGTGGCTTGGAAGAAATTTTTGCTGGTGATGTTGGACATTCCCAACAGAAAAAGAAAAAGAAAAAAAAAGAAATCAAGGTTGGAAAATGTTTGTTCAGAGGGCTAAGAATTTCTCCAGACCTGCTTTGTTTGCTGAGAGCTCGATCCTTGGGAATGTAAGCAAGTTTTGTATATAATTCAAAGAAAACCAATTGTTTAAACAATGATAATAGCCTTTGTTTTGTTTTACTCCTAAGAAATGAGCGGCAATTTTTCTAAAAATATACTCCTAAAACTAGGGGGGGAAATACATAGTACAAACCAGAACCCCTGTTTATAACTCAGGCTGGCACTGAATAGGCAAGGAGAAAATTTAACAGGCGGGAAATGCACATTATGTTTAGCAAATCTGGGTGGAGGTCAGCAGACAGAAAGTGTACGCTCTTCAGTAATAGCTGTTACCGAGAGAGCCACAATAAATCACACCGCTATAATCCGAGCTGATGTTTAGGCGCTTGTGTATGGAGACAGTGTATCAAACCCGTCAGCCTTTCAAGCCCCTTTCAATCATGCCAGCTGCTTTGCTCCATGCCTGTTTTCCTTGGGTTGAAACACCTACCATTCTCTATTTCACAGCCCCTTGAATTTAGTGCCCTTACGGGAGCGAGGGGAAACGACCCAAAGGCGCGATGCTCACAGCAGTCAGGAAGCGCTTGGGAACCAGCCCGCCTCTGCTTAAAGACCTTTCTTAAAGCCAAAGAGTTAACTTAACTTTAAGCCAGAGGTTTATTACTTCGAGGTGCCCAGTTTTTTTAGCTGTTCATCCAGTAAATATCACGACACAAGCTGTTGTCTCATTACCAGGGACAGACACAGCAGAGGGGCCAGATCTGCCGGATTGTCAGAGCCCAGCTGGCTGTGGCACCCTGGCCCAAGGCAGATTTCTGGTTTTTTTGGTTTTTTGGTTTTTTTTGGTTTTTCTAAATTTTGAGGAAGGAGTGGGGGTGAGGGGACTAAATCAGAGTCAAACTACAGCCTGATTTCAGTCTGACACCTCGGCGAAATAACTCTGAAATAGCTCTGTGTAACAATTCCTACCGAGTACCCTGGCCATAACTATAAATCAACCGTGACTATGTGTTCATACAGTTGGAAATATGTAGGTGAGAAGGGAAAATGTTTTGAAAACGCTAAACATGTTTAGATTGCCCCAAAGTTTCTGATAAAATTCCTGCATCAGAAAAGTCATTTTAGCTTCAAAACATGCCAGAACTCCCTGTTTGTTTAGATATGGGAATGAGCAAAAGCTATTGAGATAAAATACATGAAGGTTTATACCAGGCTGCACAGGAAAGAGAAAGATTTAAAAGAGTGAAACAGCTGACAGCATTTCACTTGCAATGAAAGAAAATGAAGCGTTTGTGTTAAGACCAGCTTTCTTTTACTCAATGCGTTCATGTAAAACTCACTTTGAGCTGAGGGTGCAGTTTGAACGCTGTGTGTGTATGTTTTTAATAGCTAGGTCAAAAATTCTGTTTTCACAAAACTTGGATTTTTAAGATTAAAAACTATATATGTGTACTTCAGCCTATATTACATTTGGCTCAGTGGTTTGGTTTTTTTTTTCCTGTGCAGTTAATAATGGATTACTGATTCAAGATTACAAAATTTGTATTCAATCAGGAGGTCTTTCTGAGCTGTGGTGTAAAATGATGGCTCACTGCTAAAGACACTCAAACAGATAAAATTCAAGAAACTCAGTTATTACTCTGGAATATTCTTCATTCTCAAAACATACTTATTGGTTTCCCCAGTGGCAGGCAGCTCCATGGTATCAAAGGTGACCCAGTTACGTCTAACAACCCAGCAGTAAATGATTCAAGAGGAAGGGCATTGTACCCTTAAGTTAGTAATTTCAGTTATGGGCACTTTATAGTCAGAATAAGATTAATGCAATCCTCTAAAACTGAGTTCTCCGTGTAAACTTGTTCAGCTGCCAGACACAGAGCTAGGCACGGATTTTTTTATATTTTTTTGACAATGCGATACTTTGAAAAAGACTAGATTTATGATGTAGCTGGAATTCTTTGCTTGTGATGAACGTAAAAGAGATCACTTGTTACAGGGCCTTTTATAACCCATTCACCTTCATTTCACATGTTTATGAGGACTGCCTTCACTTATGATATACAGCCCATGGCCATAAAGCTCTGGGTTATACGGTTATTTCTGATACAGAGTTGCTTCATCTTGGCTCCAAACTCCACGGAAGAGTGTCATAAATGGCTTGTTTGTAGTGTGAACCTTGTTGTCACCCACCAGCTTTTCTGTTGGCCAAAGAGAGGCTCTGTTCTGTAAAACACACTCCCAAGGCACATTGTTTTTTGTGTGAGGATTAAATGAGTGATGATAAAAAGATGTTTTTAGGAAGCTGATGTTATTGTACGTGTTACCCCTGGAATGTCCAGGAAAGTTCTCCCCAGACGTGGTGCCACTGAGGGCAAGTGATTAAGGTGGCTGATTTTTCGGATGAGTCAGGAGTATCAATGCGAGGATCAGAGCTGCCTCTTCACCCACTACACAAGGGAGAGGGCATTGAACTGGCTGGAGAGGTGGCACAGGAGTGATGTGCCTTCTCCTCAGCTGGATGGAGCTGTAGTGGGGGTATTTCCTAGCTGTCCTGCTGGGAAAAGAACCAGTGCCTGGTGGTCTGAACAGAGTTGTCTGGGTCAGCAGCTCCCAAATATGAATTTTGTCTGTGCTGTGACTGCCCAGGGTTGCAAGACTCTCAGTAGCTCTTTACGTCAGCCTTCCACCCTCTGATATGAGGATAATTCTATTCTAATTCTGGGATGTTGCTGACAGATACTCTAAAAAAAGCTCCTACCATCCCCACCATGTGTTAAAGTACATTTTACAAACCATCAAGACATAAATCATTTGCTCCTGCCTGCCTGTTGATGCCCGTGTTTGCCTGTGCTTGCCTGCAGCCTTCGTCGCGGCGGATGGGCTTGTCCTGTGCCAACTGCCACACCACGACCACCACCCTGTGGCGCAGGAACGCCGAGGGTGAGCCCGTCTGCAATGCCTGCGGCCTCTACATGAAGCTCCATGGGGTAAGTGGCTGCTTCTCCAAGGGAGAGCCCCTGCCAGCTCTGAGATGCTTCAGAGAAAGGGTGATCCTCCAAAAACATGATCAACGAAATGCATCCAGCAACAGAAAAATGTGCGACATTAGTAAATGGTTGTACCATTTTAGCATGTTATGCTTTTGACAAGTTATGTGTGTGCCACTGTAGCTCTCTCAACAGATTTGTACACAAAAACCATCCCTGGATAAGCAGCAGAGGTGTTTTTGCTACTGGGATTTAAACCAGCCCTTCAGTGGGGAAAAAACCCCTAGACCTTTAATGAGACGGTTTTTCACGGACAGACATAGCTATGCCAGCAAAACCTCAAATGTAATTCAAGCCATAGCTATGCCAGCAAAACTTTAAATGCACTTTCAGCCTTTGTTAGGCAACAACTGAGTAAGAAAAAAGCTTCATCCTGAATGTGATGGAGCATGTTTTGGGTGAGACCCCTGTGGATTGCGTTACAGTCAAGTACAAGTGTTTGAAGAGCAAAGGCGTTAGGAATGATTGAGATATGGTCTAGGCCTCAAGAAAAAAAGTAAATTTTGTCACAGGTTTAAATATTATAATGAAAATAAGCATATTAATTCTCTTTCCCCAAACTGGTGTTATTATTAAGTTAAAATATATTTTTAGACAATGTTTTCTGTATAATCATTATCACTGTGATCACACAGAACACAAAGATGATTTTGGAGCATATATAAATGTATCCCTATAAATGTAAATTTGGATTTTATAAAGCTGTATTACAGCAGTACTGCTTATAAGAACAAATACTAAATTGATTCTTCTACTCTAAAGCTTCTGTCCTAAGACATTTACCAGCGATGAACTGTTTTGACTAGTTGGTCCACAGGATGAGGATGATTTTTTTCTCCTCATATGTATTCCTTTTTTTCATAATCAGGCACTGGAGATAATTCCTGTTTTTCTGTGGATTGACTGAGGATTGAAAAAACTGTCTAGTTTGCATCAAGAAAAATAGTTTCCCTACTTTCTTTATCCAGCTAAAATGCCCCTTGAATTTAACCGTTGCTTTGCCCAAATAAAATGCAAACATTTTTAGAATTAGTACTTTGTCACAGAAAAAATTGCTATACAGGCATTTTGAACACTACATCTGATCTTGTAGTGTATTTTGATTTTTGGTATTAGAGTATATATGCAACCCTGTGATTGGTGTGGAAATTTAATTTTTTCAGGTTCCTCGGCCTCTTGCTATGAAAAAAGAAGGAATTCAGACGAGGAAGCGAAAACCTAAGAACATTAACAAATCAAAGGCATGCTCTGGTAAATATAAAATATAAGAAAGTGTGGCTGCAATAGTTTCTTGTTTTGGATTTTTGTTGGGGTTTTTTTTTTGTCGCCTTTTTTTTTTTCCTTCTCCAGCTGGAAAATACTTCTTTACTTCGATTTTTCAGGTAACAGTACTACTGCAGTTCCTATGACTCCAACATCCACGTCTTCTACTAACTCAGATGACTGTAGCAAAACCGCTTCTCCCAGCGCACAGACTGCAGCCTCTGGGGTAAGTGTCCTATCTGTGGGCAGGCTGATCACTGTGCAGCGTTATCATGGCTTTTATCTTATCTGCCAGAACAATAATCTAAACAAACTTTCCAGTTTTGTTAGCTGATACCAGAACAAGATTTTCGGAGTATATTACATATAGCTGTAAACAGAACGACAAGCTGAAGTACTTTACAAACCTTCTTAATTAAGATCTATATAGTTTTTATGATTGCTAGCCACAGCTTAACCCCAGATATTTTGTTTGTAAATATTCAGGATCTTTAATTTCAAAGGTTTTCTTTCGGACAGCAGACAATAAATCATGCCCAACTGATCCTTTCAAGAAACAATTGTGCATGTACCCCTTTTTATTTCTGAAATGATCTGATAAGAATTTGTAATTCAAGGCACTGCTGCTGATTTCATGTTTTCCAAAAGTTGTTTAATATATTATGCATTTTACGCATCATCACAAACGACAGGGAAGCCCCAGGAAAATGTTATCCTGCTGTATGAAGTGAATCACAAAGGCTTTTTTTTTAAACTAAAATGTGCAATGAAACCCTGATCCAAACCCAACCGGAACCAGGCTGGAGCACCCTGTTGCTTGCGGTGCACAGGGATTCAGCCCTGTCCCTGCTGAGGGTTTTTCAGGGGCCAGATGCTCAGCACCTGGCAGCACTGAGCTCCAGAGGAGCACCCGAGGAGTGCTGATCATCCTCTCCTTTAATTTTGATCCTTATTTTACATCATGTACTCCAAGCATCTTAAATTTCCTTTCTTCGCTCAGTTAGCATGTGTGATAAATGCTACTGCTAAAGTTGTGAAGCTTAAGGTAGATTAATTTCTAACCCCTTGGCTGTACGTATCTGTATCCACACTCACTTCTTGGCCTTCTGTATCCCTTACTCTGTCACATCATTTCTTTGAAAAGCTTTTCTAATATGGTTTTCTTTAGTACTTTATTAATGAAAAGAAGACATTGTTTATAATTGCTATTTTTCAGTATGTCTTGGTGTTCCCAACATCCAAATTCCTTTCAATAGTTTAATTTCTAATGGACAAAGTTTCATTGTACAAGGGGAAGAAAAAACCCATTTTTTAGCAAATGCAATTGTTCGTGGACTGACAGGGCCACCCGATTTCAGAGGCACTGGGTTTTGGGTTTGGATCCTGTGAGACTAGGATATTACTAAAAAGGCTTGTCTTTGACATGAGAAAACCCTGTCAATCCAATAAAAGAAACAGATGAAAAGTGAACTGTTGCAGTTTCAGAATTGGGTTTCAGACTCCCCCAGTGAAATACTGTGCACTGGTTTAGGCTCTCCCTTAATATTTGCAACAGAAAAAATGTAGCCAAATTTTCCTTAAATTTTCCTGATGTTACCTTAAGCAGTACTAGTGATTCTGAGGAATGTGGTGAGATTTATTTAATGTTTAGAAATGGAAGTGCAATCCCAGCTGACACCGAGGCAGCACAGCCATGTGCTGCTTGGGGAAGGAGAGGCCATATAGATGAGATCTCATTTCCACTGTGCTTTTGCCTTCTTGGCTGGCTAAAACCTGACTTCTTTTCTGTAGTCCTTCTCCCTAGAAGAGCATATCAAACATGTTATTAATAATCTCTATGTTATAATTTTAATAGTACCATTTTTGATATGATTTTGCTAGATGGAGCTGTAAGGGTACCAGAGGAGAGTGGTGTGGGGGCACGGCTTGTGAGCCAAAAGACTCCTTGAGAGCTGTTAGCAACTAAGAGCAACTCACAGCAACACCCCTGAGGCTGCTCTTAGTTACCTAATGGCATCCCCCAGTGTCAGGACTCCAGTTTTCTCTGATTTTTCCATAGTAGATTAGAATACTGGGATAGGACACCTGCACAACAGCTGGGGAAATCTGTCCCCTTGTATCCAGCAGGCAGCATGGTAACATCTGCACAGCCTTTTCCCCACCATGATTTGATCAGATGTGCCTTGCACATGCAAAGCACTTGCAAATACCTTCTTGTGAAAAATTTGAATGAAAGGAAGTGATGGAGTGAGGGTGTGACATGCACTGGAGAGAGGAAGTTGCAGCAGCAGTCAGTATGGGCAATCCCCCCGACTCCCTCCCAAACTACGTGGAGGGCTGGTGATCTCCCATCCCTGTGCCCTGGTCCCAGATGTGTGTAAATGACAAGAGGATTTTCAGGATTGCTGTTAGGACAGGTCATGGCCATGGTCGTGGCCATCCTTCACTCAGGCACTTGGCTTTGCCTAAGCATCTCTAATTCAAAGGGACGAGGACTGGGAAGACTGGAGGTTTAAAGCAGAAAGTGGTGGCTGTTAAGACTGGCTCCCATCGCCTCAGACATTGTTTGGAAACACGATCACTAGCTGCAAAAGATGCAAAATAATTTCTAAGGGGCTTAAATCCTGTGGAAGGGACTGAGCACTCACAAAGCCCATGGAAGTTGTCATGAATGAAGGGATGTCAGCATTTTAGAGTGAGGTAGCCTGTAATCTGATCACATGTTGAAGCAAAGATATTCTACTAGACTTCTGTTTTCCTTGATTATTTTTTATTTTTCCTTTTGAGTTGATCCATCGATAAATGAAAAGTTTATAATTATTCCTAGAATCAGCAATGGCTTTGCACAAGGAGAATAAACTTCTCCAGCTCGTGTCAGGGGGGGAAAGCCCCTCAGATGGATGAATCCAGGCTCTGTAATCTTTGGTCAGTTTAATAAGACTGGCATTGATTCCTGCCAGTGGTGCTGGTGATGTTGTCGAAACACAGGCACCTGCTTGAAGGGGCAAACCTGGCTCATTCCCCGTGTGTTACACAACGGGCATGGCAACTTGTTTTTGTTTTGCTCTCTTTTTGCTTCTCTAGACTTTATTCTGAGAAGAGGGCGAAAATGCCAAATTGACATTAGGCAGAGAAATCTGATGACGTTTTAGAAACCGTTGTGTGAAATTCACAGCAATGTTGTTGCTAAATGAAACAGAGAAAACGAATTCCTCTACTGGTACAAAAGCAATTTATTATGCGTTTTGTGGGAGGCTGCCAAAAAAGTTTCCCGTTATGTAGAAATCTAATGGAAATTAAATTCAGCAGAATTCATTTGTGTCAGTAACATTCACTTTTTGCCCTACCTTTTTTTATCTCTTTTAAAGTAAAATTAAGAAGGGAGGGCAGAAAAAGAGGAGGGCAGCAATTACTCTTGGCAATGTCTTTGAGACTATCCATTTCATGAGGGGAACCTTATATGATGCCAATTTTGAGACAAATTAGCAAGAACCTTAAATGTTGATTTTATGTTCTAGCTGAAGTTTAAACATTTAAGAGATACGATTAATGAATTGCAGTGGGGGCAAAGTTGATTTCAAACATCCCAAAACGTAGAAGTGTTTGGATCGGAGCTATTTCGTTGTCCCATTGTAAAGAGGTTATTTGCCAAATTCACATCTGGATCTAGGATTTAGGCCGATTTCTATTTTCCTAAGCAGTATAAGTACTGGGTGTCCTATGTTACTAATGTGGAAAGGGTCCAGCTGCGTGATATATGGAGTTTCCTTACTTCCCCATAAAAAGAAGATTTGAAGGTTCCAGACAGCCTGCATCTGCATCTGTACCTGCTCTCCCTTTGATGCTGCTAAAGCTGCTAAAATGGGGAAAAGCCCCACCAAATAAGTTGCTAAACGAAGGACACAGTCTGTGGTGTAAACCCATCCATTTTCATGCAGGGGCTCTAACAAGTGTGATAACCAGAAGGACTTTATTCCCTTATTAGGATAAAAGGCAGTATGAAACCTGCTGTAAAATCTGCTTTTCATGGCAGGACGTGGAGGCTCCTTGAGCCATGACTGATGTCAGGAAAGGCTCACCAGCACCAGGGAGCTCTTCTTTCAGAAGACTCTTCTGTGTCCTTTGCCTCCAGTTTGGAGCTTTCTTGGAAGGACTGTAATCACACACCACAGAATAACACAGGAGGTAAAACTAGTGTTTACTTACCTTGGAGAAGTGTTTCAGGACTGGTTCTTTCAGTGTTCTAGGGTGGGAAGTGAGAGACCTGACTGAGATGGCCTCGGCATGTGGTGATCTCGCATGAAAATGCAGTTTTAACTGTCCCCAAAATGCTGGACAGATGGGGCTGGATTAGATGAATAGCTTCTCCTGCAGTTGCTTTTTTATTTTGCCAGAAGAAGACTGGTGAGCTGGTTAGAGGTGGTATTGTTCACTCCTGTTCAGGCAGCAAATTGGTAGGACATTCATGCAGGCTACAGGGGAATCAGCCTCCCTATAGTATGTCCCAGAGTTTGAATGAACCAGAGACTCCACCTCTTACAAATATACAATAGTTAGTATAAAACAATATACTAACCACCTGGATATTGGGAAGCTGAATGACCCGGGGTCCTTTAGATTATCTGATGATAAGTCTTCAGCTGGTATGGAATAATTTTGTAGCTGCTGGAACAGACTTTCCATGAGAAAGGCTCACCAGCATGGTTGGTAGGACTTTCACCTAGAAAATAGGAACACAGTGCCTCAGTCCTGGTATGAGTAAATATTTATCTAAACCAGGTGGAATAAGATCAACAGGAGGCATGAGGAACGTGGCAACCTAAAATAATACCAAATAGTGTGGTAGGCAGGGCATTATGCTGGAGAGATCTGATATTCTAGTTTAAATCTTTCTTGGTCTCCTACCTCTTCTGCATTAGACCTTACTCCTGGACAAAATGTGATGCTACTTTTTCCCCACTCACTTTCATACATTGAGTAGTTCATTTTCTTTGCTCTGTACACGTGTCCAAAAGAGCATTTCATTTTTATATCAAACAGAGGGAAGCAATCCAACTTTTTTCTTTCAGTGGGGAAAACCAAGGAGAAAGTATTTTTGCTTCTATCCCAAAATTCTCTATGCATATGGACACATACCTTTTGCTTGGTTTTGTTTTATTGCCAAAGCAATAAAGCCAGTTACTCATACAGCCCTTGACAGCAGTGGGCCATCAGTTTTCCAAGCCATGCTGGAAGTTGCCTCCCTTAGGAAATTAATGAAGTATTAACCACAGATTTATGTTGCTATAATACAAAGGAGAGATTAGAAGATATGTAAACTTACATGTCTGCAGTATAAACAAAAGGATCAATTGGACTAGCAAGAAATGACAACTTTGTGTACTAAGAGGGTCGTTACATCAGTAAAAAAAAGCAATCATTTTGCAGTGCCAAGACTTGCTCTTCAGAATCCAGGGAGTGACAGTATTGGGAAAACGTGCTCTTGGTGGGAATGGTAGTTATTACAGGAAGGCTGAGGCTGCAAAAATTAAGGACTCCACAACATTTTATATGTGAAAGAAGTCTTTGCAAGTGTGTTTCGGCTGACTGTGGTTATCATTTAAGTGTTGCAAAAGTAAACTAGGCTAACTGAGGAGGAAGAGAGTCTCAGCTGAGACTCAGCTTTTACAGGCTTAGTGTAATGTCCAAAATTCATGGAGCATTTTGAGCCTGTTAAGTGGATAGGGCAAAGGTCTATCTGATAGACCAAAGGTCTAGATCAAGGCCCTTTGCCACCCCCTCCAGCTGTCCTTGCCCAGAGCACTTCCCTCTTGGCTGCAGAGGTGTGGGGGAAGGCCAGAGGGCAAAGTGTCCCTCCCCTCTCCCTGCTCTCAGTGGTGGGCAGCTGGTGCAGGAAGGAGTGGGTGGAAGAAAGTAGGAGTCTTTCAGCCAGAGCTGCTGTTGCTGTTCCCCAAGTGCAGGCCAGAGCATAGCCAGAGCAGCCTGGTTTTGATCTGGAGTAGCTTTAGTAGGGGTAAATTTGGCTCCAAGGTGCTGACAGCAGGTTTGGGTATGATCTAGGGGTCTCTGTGCCTCTGGCAGAGGTCTTCCCATGTATATGGTGGACAGGTCCTCTACAGAAAGGTTGCCTCTGACCCAGAAAACCTCCCGTTTTTTTGGGAGGCAGGCTCTTCCCAATGGGCTTCATTAATTTTTTCCTCAGGAAGTTGACCTTCAGTTGATTATCTATCCTACCATCAGATTTCACCAATAAAAATAAAGACATTACCTTTTTATTGACGGAGCCAGTAGTTGTGAATTAGAAGATCTCATTGACTTCATGAGCATTGTTCAGTTTATTTATTCCAGCTGAAAAAAGTCCTCTAATAACTAAGTGCTGCTTCTGTCATCTTTCATCCCTTAAAGCTGGAAAAGTAGGAGCAAAGGTAGGAAGGCTCAGGAACAGAACTGTGACTCAGTCACGTCCTTTTCATGAGCAAAAGTTTGTTTTCCATGTCTCACTTTGGGAGCTGCCCAAGCTGCCTGGATTTGTCATGACATTACCAGGGTGGGGTTTCCAGGCCTGGCAGTCCTGCCCAGGTCCTCCCTGTCCTGGCTCAACAGAGCCAGGATCTGGCCTTGGTCAGGCAGGAATGGGCAGTCTTCAAACAGGACACGCTTCCAAGTCCTTCCTTCTGGGGTGCCTGAGGGAGGGCTACCTGATAAACCCACATGGAAACTGTGGGTCCCTACACCCCACCTTTGTAAGGCTGAGTCAGGAAAAGGGTGAATTACACTTTCCAAGCCCGGAAAAAACAGGTAGTGATAAGATATTTGCCTACCGGAACAACAGTGGCAAATATGGGCAAATGGGAACCTTTCAAAGCAGCTCCTAGTATTTTTAGTTCAGGTTGAGCAAACACTGTTCAACATTAAATTAAACCCTTCCTCTACTGTGGTGACACCGAAGCTGTTAAAAAATATGTCTTTGGTGCTAACAGAAACCTGTTTGATGTATTAGAAATAAAAAACAGGCTTTGAAAACCTAGGCTGATGCAAGATCAAAACTGATGCAAAGGTTGGTATGGAACCTGCCTCAGTGAATTCTCCATTCACAGGGAAAGAGGATACAGAGATTCCTTGTTACTATTGGCAACTATATTTGACAGAGTGATGTAACTTATTTCTTAGGAGTAGAGCTACTTTGCCTGTTTTGGGGGACAAGCTGTTTTTCCTTCCTTCCTTCCTTCTTTCCTTCCTTCCTTCCTTCCTTCCTTCCTTCCTTCCTTCCTTCCTTCCGAGTAGCGATTAACAGAGAGGGATCAGGGTTGATGACTGGGTGGAAGAAGAGCAGCAGTCAATCGTTTTAATAAAAGCTAAAGAAAATATTGGAGTCCAGGTTACTTCAGACAAACATGACTGCTAGCAGTGAGTATCTTTTCAGAAAGATACTTTTTTCATCTTTTCACTTTTCAGAAAGTGAGGTTCTCCCTGAGTTAAACATGGCAACAAGAACCCTGCTCCTCACCATTTGGAAATTACCTTTGAATAAATGAAGCCTTGCTTCTCCTATGTCAGGACTTCTAGCTTGGCATAGCTCCAGGAGAGCCAAGAGCTCTACTCTTGTAAAATGATTAAATATGTATACTTTGTACTTAAACAGCAGGCAGGAAGCTTCTGCAGTCACAGTTTAGGATAGCCTCTTTTTTCTGTTTTTTTTTTAAGGAATTTCATCTCCGAAGACTATCCATTAACAAGTAAATTAAGGTTTTAAAGCTGACATATCCAAGAGTTAATTTTGCATGAAGTCAGCTCTCAAACATTTCCTTTATCAGGTGAAAATGTTGCCCCTTCTCTGTCTGGCACCGTGAATTTTTCCTCGTTAGCGGATCTGCTCAGGCTCATGGAAAAAATGATTGTTCTTTTGTCTTTGTAACTCTCCATTTCTCTGTTAAAATAAATGGACTGGTTCCAGTGCGGTTCAGAGGTTCTTCTTCGTGCCTACCAGGGCTCCCCTGCATATTGTCTTGCATAGGTGGTAGAGCAAAAATGCTCCTGCTTCAAAGACATAGTGTTTCTCCACTGGAGATTAAGAGAGCATCTCCTTTAGTGGCCAGTCCTGCAGGGATCAAGTGGTTGTGGCTGGCGTTTTGAAGGGTTAGGAATGATTTTAGGCATTTCAGGGCCTGAAGAGCCCTAAGAAAGCTGATTTCCACAAGGTGCTCCATATCTGCTGCTGGAAAACTGGGATGTATTGGGCTTCTCCCATGGGGAAGAAAAGCCGTAGCTGCCACCACTCCCAGATCACATTTTTTGGTGTTGACACCTGTGTCCCTTCAGTAGGGGGCAGTGAGATACATGCATATTTCCTTCTTCATCACAATCTGATTTCCAAGTTTTTCTGCAAGTCATATGCTTTCTTTTCCATCTCTCCAAATGCAGAGATCACTCCCATCAGCGGGGCTGGATGACTGGACTGACACTGAGACTTTTTTTTTCAGGATTTTGAGGCACAGAGGCAAACAGAGGGCAAACACTGTTTTTCAACAGAAATCCTGGTATGATGGCTGTGTCCTGGATTTGCTGTGCTCTCACTCACAGCCTGGTGTGTGCAAAGCTCACCCACTCAATGAATCTCTCTCTGCTCTCCCCCTCCCTGCAGGCGAGCTCATCGGTGATGTCTGGCCCAGGAGAGAGCACCAGTCCCGAAAGCAGCAACCTTAAGTATTCAGGTCAAGACGGGCTGTACACAGGAGTCAGCCTGACCTCCACGGCTGAAGTGACAGCATCTGTGAGACAGGATCCCTGGTGTGCCCTGGCTCTGGCGTGACCTGGTGTGAGGGAAGCTGGATCCTGGGAGCCCCCAGACGTCCATGCACAGTTTCTTCTGTGCAGCAGTGGCAGCAGCAGCAAGAGTGCTGGCAAAGACCATTCCTCTGAAATTGTTTTTGAGCCTTGGCGGCAGAGGTGGTTTTCAGTCTCTGAAAGAGGCTTTGCCAAAGCATCCAGTTCCTCATCTATGCAAGAAAAATATAGGGAAAGCAAATGACCACCGGGGATGGCTAATGCAGCCTTACACTCTCAAAAAATCCCTTCAAAAACAAAAACAAAACAAACAAAAAAACCACAAAAAACCAAAAAAAAAAAAAAAAACCAAAAAACCAAAAAAGAGACAAAAGAAAAAGACAAAAAAAAAGAAGAGATAAACCCAGACCTATTGATAGATTCCAGAAATACACCCTTGACTTACCCAGCAGCGCTGCCTTTCTGATTGTGTAGTTGTTTTCACTCTCTCATCGCCTTTACCCCTAAGAATTTGATGGAAGCCGTCGGGGAAGGAGTAGCAAAGACTTCAATTGCCAGAGATAGTGAAATACTTTTTAACTTAAAGTGTCAGAAGTGCATACGGCTTGAGTAGGCACAGACTTCTCGCACCAAACATTTGATGTCTTTGCCCTGTCAGACCTCTCCTCCTGTGCCCTTCATCTTCAGCATGCCTTGCTCTGCTCCTCAGAGCCCAGCCATGCCCCTGGAAGAAATCATGTTTGGTACAAGTCCCACAAGATCCAGCTGGTTAAGGAAGATTTTGGGGTTGGGTTTTTTTTGGTTTAAAATATTTACTCACTTTTCAAGACGGCGATATAACTTTGAAAGTACACTGTGACTGAAATTTATGAAAGTTCCTATTTCCTGGCTGAACTGTATAGAGTCAGTCGAAATTTGTAAACAGGGTAGCAATCAGATATTTTTCTTCCATATATACAATAATTTTTTAAAAGAAGTGCAATTTGCGTTGCAGCAATCAGTGTTAAATCATTTGCATAAGATTTAACAACGGTTTTTATACGAATGAATGAATGTAAACATTTTAACTTAATGGTACGTAAATAATTTAAAAGAAAAACTTAACTAGGCATCCTTAGGCTTTTTAGTGCAACAAAAATGCATCCACTTTCTGTATTTCCAGTTGTTAAAGCAAGAGTTTCAAAGAACAAGCCTTCTCTCAGGAAAATTGCCCTAGCCATTTGCTTGAAAGTGTTGTACAAAAATGCAAATGCATCCCCAAGGGTTTTTTTGCCATTGAATAAGTGTGTGCTGAAAAGAAACAAATCGCAATGAAACTTTACTACCTAACTGATACATATGTAAATACTACAAAAGATATCTAGGCATCTTGAAAATGTAGGATGCAATCTGTATAGTGTGACTGATGCATAGTTAGGTTGGTTTCCATTGGTTTTTAAGTGGGATGTCATTTGGAAAGTTGTTTCATCAGAGCTTTACAAATAAAAGGGTATCATTTTGGGATTTTTTTTTCCCTGTACAGTGTGCCTTCTCCTTTGTCTCTGACACAATTGTTAAGCTACATTAAAAGATATGGAAATGTACCTGGTGCAGAAAGCAGGTCTGATGGCTGAAAGGAAGATCTCCAGCTGAAGTGCCTGCTCTGCCTACCTACATCTGTACTGTGTATGGCTCTTCTGCAGCTCCCTTTACTACTCCTTCTGATGATATGTAAAACTAGGATCTCCACCTACCAGCACAAGCTCCTCATGGGCACATGTGAGGTTTTTGCCATGAAAGTCTGGGGAACTGAGCCCATGCCCTGTAAGGACTACTGTTGTTTTGCTTGGCCTTCACACCATAGCTAAAGGGTCTCACCCAGCTTCCCTGAGTGGGCAAGTAACCAGAATGTCACCCACTGCAGATATAACTGCTGGGTGGCAGAGCCTGTGAGTGTCTGCTGGCATCCTCCTGTGGCCAAACCTGAAGGGCAGCAAAAACAGAAGACATTGCTGTGAAAAAAGAAGATGGTGAATTTTAGCTACTAAGGGAAGTGGAAAAGCTTTTGCTGGCTCTGAGGACTGGTCCTCATCAATGCTCAGCTGACTGGAGCAAGGCTTATTGCCAGGTGTGATTTCCAGCTATGTCAGCCGTGCTGTTGGACGGGGAAGCTGGGGTGCCCAACCTCCATATCCAGTGACCTGTGGAGTGGCTGTAGTGCATCTTTTCTTCTCTCTGTACCAGAGCCTCTTTTGGGGTGAATTGGGGTAGTTCCTTGGCCCCCAGTGAAGCTATGCTGACTTGCACCAGTCAAGAAACTGCCCGTTGGTTTTCCAAACCTGACAGTTGAGGCCACCTCCTTATGCTGGAGGTGTTGTGAGGACTGTGGCATGAATACTGCAGCACAGCCCCAGGAGGAAAACAGATCCTAGCAAAAGGGGGTCAGGCCATGCCTAGCCTAGAATTTGGGTTGCTGTGGCCAGCCAGGAGTGGGGGTCACTCACCCTTCTTGGTGGGGCTGTCATACCATGCATGGTACAGGGCCAACTAATGTCCTTGCTGCCTGTGGGTCTGTGTGGCCAGGTACCCCAGCCCTGCTAGCCCTGGGGCCATATGGACTTGGATCTTGTGATTTACAACAATAAATATCTATCTAAATGAAAAGTGAGCCACGCAGAGAAACACTGGTTTAAAAAATGAAAGATATGGACAAGAGGGTAGATATCTTTCCTTTTGAAGCATCTACTGGCTAAAATGCCCTTATTTGTGATTTTACAGTGTTGACATTTAAAAGGGTTAAAAAGCTGTTGCTTTTGGTTTTGCAGAGTGTTCAGCCTTAGCTAGGGTCAACTTCTTTTTATTGTCTCCCTTTTTCTTGCCGGGGTGAAGTTCGGTGTGCCACTTCTGGAAAGTCTAGCACCTAACTCATACCTGCTGGGTATGTCAGAGCTGCATTGCTCAGAGTTACCATAGAACAGGAGGTTTAGACCACTGTGTTCTAATTTTGGGCTGCTGACCCAGCAGAAAAAAACAGCTCGTTGTTGGTACTCTTGCTGGTGGCCTGTGGAAGACCACATTGTTTTGAAACCCTATGGAACAATTTAAGAGGGCTGCAAGGAGATGCTGTTCCCTTCTCAGCACCACCTTAACCCAGGGTTTGTCTTAAGGTTGTTCCTGCAGATAAAAAGTCCGGTGGGGCCATATTAAGGATGCCCTTTGTGAAAACCTTCCTCTTGGATCTGAGGATGAAAATGCTCAGGTGATATCAGGAAAAGAAAACAACTATAAAAACCCCCAATAATTCATAGAGAAGGTGTTTCCAATGGTTTCTTATCAGCAAAAAAAATCAAGAATGGAATAATTTGCCTCCTTGGACCAGAAGCAGAGCTGTCAGTTTTCAACCCTTTGTAAGAGTCAAGGGAGGGTGCAGTACCATGTTGCCTTACTGAAAAGGTGCTGAGGACCTGAAAGCCAGGTTCTGTGTTATGATTTTACATAGAAAAAGACTGTAAGAACAGTACCTTCCTACTTAGCAAGACTGCTCTCCAAGTGTACTGGTTGCTGGCGCTGCTGCTCCTAGACAAAATAAAGGTTTCTTCCCTTTTTTTCTTTTTTTTTTTCTGATTCTGCCCTTTAGTCCTGCTGAGCCAGCACAGATCTGAGTGTGTGAGCTGGACTTTGCTCTGGCTCTTATATTGTCAATATCTCTGCTACTGATGGATGACCTGGCCAGGTGCTTTCCTCACTTATCCCCATTTTTCTTCAGTGACAGCCCTGGGTTGGGCTGCAAAAGAGCAAAGAAAGAGTTTGACCACGAGTTTTTGTTACTAGTGAGGCTGCACAAGCCATGTTGACCCCAGAGGGTCTGTCTAGCACTGTAATGAAGCTTCATTGAAGTTGATAATTGAAGTGGGGAAAAAAGGCATATGGCCACTTGTCACCTTAGCACCTCTCTTTTGGGAACAGTAAAAATTAAATAGCCAATGTCCCAAGGCATCTGCTTCAGGGTGGCTTGCCAAGCAATACTAGGAAGCTCAAATTTGCTTGGGTGGCCCCTCAAGATCAGACAGCTCCTGGCCATGTGTGTTACCCTCCAACCTTCCTTAGGTCCTAGATTCTGTTTTAGTAGTCTTCCCAACACTCTCACCCATAATCATTTTTTTTCTGTTTGAAGTGCTTGAAATAAGTTGAGATCCCTACACCTTCAAGATCATTGAGTCCAATGCATGCAGTGAGGGAGCGTAGTGGTGTGGTACGAGTGGGTGCCACAGCTGCTGGGCTTGGGTTGGTGACCCAGAGAACCAAGCCAGGAAAAGAAAACCAGCCTTGGACAGGCTGCCCAGAGCGAGTAAGAGGTGCCTGGCTGTTTCCAGAAATGTAAGTGGGCTTTGTTTCATGTGGATGATCAGAGAGCAAAGACCTGGGTGTGAAACAAGGAGCCAAAGTATCCGATTTTGGTTTTCTTGCTGCAAAGCCAGACAAAGCCATACGTCAGCTCTGTAGCATTTGCCACATAGAACTTGGGTGATTTTGTGCCTCTTCCTGCACAAAAATAATATAACTTCTGCCCCTTTCCAAGAGAAGAAGGGATTTAGAAGTGACACCCTGTCCCTGCTATGATGAACCTTCATCGAGCACAGGCTGCAGAAACACAAAATGGACTTCAACTCTTCCTGTGTGCTCACAGCTCCAGATCTTCCTTTATCCAGCTGTCATGAACTTCATTCCTCACAGATCCTCCAGTTCCTAAATCTGTATACACTGGACATTCCAGGGTGGTGTCAAACACACTGAATTCAGTATTAAAATATAGGGCAAGGGTTGTTGCAGTGGGCCAGGGAGAAAGGAAACTGAAGGCTTGAGGAGCGGTTTAATGTGCCTTCTGCTCCACATGTTGCAAAAAGGCTTGAGGCCTTCACTACATATTTGTAATATGTTTTGGAAACACTTCTTAATATTTCCTCAAAGCTATCTGATGGAAGCTGGTATCATATCTAGGAGAGGGGAGTAGAATTTCACAGAATTGCAGAATCATCTAGGTTGGAAAAGACCTTCAAGATCATTGAGTCCAATCTTTGATCTATAAATTTAGGTGCCTGGGTGGACACACAGTCAAAGAGTTGCCAAAGCAATGTTGTAACCAAAAGTGTTAATGTACTCCTTGAACAAATAATCAGGAAAATAGTGAGTAGGAGTAAGGAGGCAATTTTACTTTGGAATGCTGCATCCAGACCTGGCATCCACATTTGAAAAGGGTGTTTAAAAACTGGCAAAGGTAGGGAAAAGAACCACTGAAATTATTTACAAACAGGGGAAAATGTCTGGTCTTGATAAATGTAAAGACCACAGTCTGCTTAGAGTACCTAAAGGAAGACTAAAATGTGACTGGTGTAGTAAGTCCCTTTATGGAGAAAAAATGATAGGTGTTAAGAGGCCTTTGACCTTGCAGAGAAAGACATAACAAGATCTAGTGGCCAGAAGGTGAAGCTGAATTAATTAAAAAGATAAATTAGCTTCAGCTGAAACAAAGAATTTAAATAGTGATGGGAGTGATAGCAAGGGAAGAAGACGAGTGCTCAATCTCTTATTTCCCTTGCAACAAAGCTGGCTGGGAGATCGACTTTAGCTGACCAAAACAGACTGGGTTCAGGACTGAGCATGTTGCATCTGCTGCATCATGATTTATAGGCCAGATTAGTTTCCATTTGGTCTGAAACCATATTACTTTTTGGGATGAGACCCAATGCTGAGATCTTGAGTTTTTGTTGTTATTAAAAAACCCATGGCACTCTTCCTGAGAGCCGTGGTAAACACCGTGGTGTTTTGACCCAGTTTCAGCATAAGTGATTATTTTTTTGCCTACCTAAAACGTCCTACTTCCTCTCCAAAACTGTCCTGCATCTTTATTGTTTCCTGATAAATACATCCTGAATTTCATAGAAGAAAACGCAGTGTTTCAAAGTTGTACAAACAAGACTTGAAAATCTATCCCTTCTTACAGCACAGGACACAGGACACTGGCTGAGCAGCCCCTTCTCTTGGAGAAGCAGGAAGGAAACCTTCTCTGAAGACTGTGGTCTGGAGGTCTTTAGTCTGTGACCTTTCAATGCTGTGAAGAACACAGCCTGAAGAAGGAACAGAGGTGCGTGGGTCATCTTACAAATGTGGCAATTTTAAAAAAAGAGTGCAATGGGAGGTTTATTTAGTGCATTGTACACCAGCTGGGACACAAATCGTATTTGTTCTTCTCAAGGGAATAAATAACACTTAAATCAATGCTTCTTTTTATGCCTTGCCTACAGAGGACCCAGTCTTGTGGCACAAGAGGGAGGGTATGCATTTTGTATCTTTGGCTGGTCATTTATGTGATCTCTTTGCAGCAGAGAGGAGCCCCAAACCAGGCAGGCAGATCGTGGTGAGTGTTCTCGCTCCGGAGCGGTTTTGCACAAGCTTGGCAGATGTGCCTCCCAGGAGTGTCCTTGCTGACAGGAGAAGATGTGTGTGTTTGGCCAGGGCTCTGGGGAGGGGAGGAGGAAGGAGGCCTGACAGAGGGGAGATCTGCCGTGCCTCAACTGCAGCATCATGAGGAGCTGCTCATGGGCAGCCTCTGCTCGCAGTGACCCAAGGTCTGCAACTGGCCTTCTCTGAGCCTGCAAGGACTTCTGGCAACCTGAGGACACCCATCTTCTGTGGGTGTGTGCGTGTGCAGTGCCTTTATTTTCTAAAGATTAGATCTCTGTCTTTTTTTCTACCATAATCCACACTTGCCTGTAATTGGTCCATTTCACCTGAATTGAAGTTTATTAAAAATATAAGCACGGGGCCTCCTCTAGATCAGTGGCAGAGCTGAAAAGCTGCGCCTGTGATATCTGGGGGAACCCACATCCCATCACTGTGCACACTATGACTGGGACACCTCTTGGGCTTGTCGTGACTTGGACAAGACATAAGACATACCATCTCTTCTTCACAGAGTTAATGAAGTATGTCACAAGGTTAATTTAATTTAATTTAATTTTAAACTATTAGGAACTTTTCAGCATGAAACAGCTCCTAAAGACAGCAATACTTGCTTCCTTTAAATAAGATGATGCATTGTAGTTTCTTTGACATGTCTTTTTGTTGTTGTTTTTTCCAGATCAAGGCAAGAGTCTAGAGACCAAAAACCAGCATTACTATTTTAACCAAAGGAAAAAAGTTGCTCAAAATGTTGACTGATAAAATATTTAGTCTTACTGCAACCACCTTCAAGTGGTTTTTAATACCTTCAAGGTTTTTTAAAAAAACATGGCTACATTCAGAATAGGCATGAAGCAATTTTACTCTGTGTACTTCAGGGACTCTCAGAAAATTAAAAAAGACATCTTCTCAGAAAGCATTGTTAGGATTAAATATGCTCCAGGCAGAAGGAGGCCAGGGGTGTCTTTAAAGTTAGAGCTCCCACTTTGTTACCCAGTTTTATGCTTTGCTCTGTGTAGTGATAAAAATTCTGTGACTAAATGAAAGCTTTGTATAAGCAGGAAATTCAGGAAAAACAGCTTCTGTTTCTAAGTCTCCATGATCAGTTTTCAGCAAAAGTAAAAAACTTTAAGCATAGATTCTAGCAGACTTGTGCTTTGTAAACAAGATGCCAATGTCTTACCACCTCTCTGTGTCCAAGCTCATCAGGGAAGACATGGATAGGCACTGACAGCTGTGTTCTGTCCCTCTCCTCCAGTGTAAACCAGTCCTAATCCCACTGCATGCAGTTGTCCCTTGTGCAGGTAGCTAGGGGTGTGAGTTGGAGCACTTGCTTCAGCACTGGGCAACAGGGTCAAATCTGTCACACTGCAAAACACTTTCTTATCTAAAGCAAAGGATTAGCACTTCTGAAATGAGCCACATATAAAAAACTCAGGGAAAATCTGAAAGAAAATAATATTTCACGCCTATTATGTACTGGGACACTATGATATTAGTGTCCACTCTACCTTTCCTGTTCCAGGCAACCTGAAAGGTGGTCAGGATGCTTTGCTTGTCATCCAGTGGTCTCCATTGATGGGGAAACCTTTGGGAACAACACGTTAACTCTGAGGTTCCAGCCATACTTGATTCTGAGAAATCTTACCCTTGTCTTGCTATTCCCATAGATTTACACTGAGAGCTTCTATATCCCTCCTAGGCCTACTCTTGCTCCCCTTGCAGTCAGGAGTAGAACTTCTCACAGCTCAGTGCAGAGGTGATTTATAAGGAACCTTTAAAAGAGATGAGCCCAACCCTAAATTATGGCCAGCTGAAGCAGGCAAACACAAGGGAAGCAGCAAGTTGCCTGATTCCACGTGAAAGCTATGTCTAACACCTCCATAATTAATGAGGCAGACACCTAGGTCAAGCCCCAGCCACTGGGAGGAGCCTTGTAAAAGGCAGAGGGATGCAGGTCAGGCTTCAGCTGTCTTCCCCAGGCAGTTTGGGCTAGGCAGTCTGTGGTTCAGGGGTTTGCCAGGTGCCAGAGCTATCAGGAAATCTTGGCCATCGAAAACCCAGGCTACCACTTGTACCTGAGGGAGGACATGTCAACCCTTGCTGCTGGGGCAGCAGGTGTCACGCTCCCACCTCCAGCACCCAAGTGGCAGTGCAGGAAAGCAGTGTACTTCTGGGATGCTTCTGGGACAGTTTGAGCCCAGAAATTCAGTTTTGAGTAGTTAATTCAGTTTTGGCCTGTTAAAAGGAGAAGAGATACTCCCTGTGGTTAAAAAAATATGCGTGTGCTACCTAATCAGTACGGGCAGGAGAGAAGCAAGGCAGTAGGGGTCAGGTGGAGCTCTGCTAATAGAAGGCATTGCAACAGAAGGCAGTGGCAATGTACCTTTTCAGGGAGAAGATTTAAAATTAAGGACAGCTGCAGCACAAGAGAAAAGCAGGATGAACCAAAGCTGTAATGTGATCAGAAGATCAAGTCTTTCCAACAAAATTTTGGAAGATATTTAAATTGCTGTCCTAAATCCGTGTATTGAAAGTATTTGGTTTAAAAATAAAAAATAATTTTCATTACAGCCAGATTCTTTGACAGATACAAACATTTTGCAGAATCGCTTTGATTGAGAAAATGAATATTTTATTATGTCTTTTGTAGATTTCCAATAGCAAACTTCTTATTGGAGCTAAGGGAAACTTATAATTTGCCAAACTTCCTGTTGCAGTAATTTTGCAATAATTTTGGCATGGTCTGCACTTGCCCTGATTGCATCAGAGAATACTTTAGGACACCTACAGGCACTGTGGCTTCATGCTGTCCTAAAAATATCTGTCCCCCAAAGAGGGTTTTCCAGAACGGCATAACTTTGCCCATAAAGGCTATATGAGTCTAGGGATGTGTAGAGGAAATATAGCCCAGAATAAATGGATCTTTTAAGTAAAATCACTCTAAGCTTAGAGGGGTCTTAGTTTTGTAAGCAGACAGGGTAAAAGCACTGGTGAGAGACAGCAGTGACTATCTGAGCTCTCTTAATCACCTAAGCTCATTAATAACACTATCTTCAGCCTCATCAGCAGGTGAATGGGGGGAAAAGGGAAGCCACCAAGACTTTGTTTCTGGGGTGTCACCCTCAGCTGCAGGATGGCCCCTGACACGTGAGCAGCAAGGCTGTGTCTCAGCCAGCAGGCTTGGACAGCGTTCATCCAGAGAGGGCTTCCCCAGCCCTAGGGAGAAGGGAGGTTCATTTTCCAGCCATAGATAAGATTAGATTCACTCCTCTGTTCTGTGTGTACTATTGTGCTTCTGTGAATTAAACATGTAGCCAGGGAACAGGACAGCATCTTTCTATTAGTAAATACAGAGCAGATAATTGAAAGAATGAGTGTGAGAGTTTCATTGTTTGCAAAGTTAAGCAGTGGACTTGAGTCATGCAGTATGTTTTTAATTAGCATTATTATTTAAAGTGAGCAGTAGTGAACAGACTCCTTGAGTTCTCTGATAGTGTATTCATTAGCTAATCAACAGAGCTAGTATTTTCTTTGAAGTATGCCCTGCTTTGCAGTACTGAAGTGCACACACTGATTTACTGGTAAGGGTAATTAAAGGCCATGTCATAAACACCACTGACGTCATGGAATACTGTTCTTTAACCGTCTTTCCAGTTAACTCTTCCACATGGAAAAACAGATATTTTGCAGCTGACCCTCACCTGGTGTCAGGCATTCATTCTCCATCTGCAGCATTGTTGCAGTTTTGTGAACCCATGGCAGCAGAGGATGTAGTTTTGCATTTATGGCTTCCCACCCCTATGAAGTATATGCACTTGAAAGTCTTTCATACACTAGCCTTTGCAAAAGCCCCAGTGCTGCTCAGCAGCTTTGTCACAAAACAGTCTTGTGCATGAGTTCAAAGAGAGCCTACACATATCTGATCCATGTTACCCAGAGGTAAAGGCCTGCTGGGGCTGGTGAACTCAGAAAAGAAGAGCTTTCCACCACACTTCCCTTTTCCTGAAGGTGGAAATACAGCCCCTGGCTGGGCAACCTAAGTGGTATATACCTTTCACATTCTAAAAGGAAATCTATTATATAAGGGGAGGGCTGGAAGAACTGTAGCCAAACTATGCATTCCAAACATATATCTCTATGTAGCTCCACAGATGGCTGCAAAATTGGGAGGATCTTCAGTACTGAAGTTTGAAAATTGGGGGTGCTTTGCATCCAGCTGAGCTGGTGGCTTGTAAATGCTATAGTGGCATATGGGTGCATGAGTGAGCAAGGGAACATCAGCCCAGGGGGTTCCTTCTTCTCACCTACTTTCCCTCTTTCCTTCTTCCTCTTCTTCCCTCTTTTTCTCCCTCTCTCCCTCTGTTTCATCCTGTACCTTTTGTTTTGTTCCTTCCCAGCTACAAGTCTGTCTCCCATATATTTCTGGATAATTGAAAGACTGGGAAAATCTTTAAATCTACAGCACTGAATAAAACCACTTCCTAATTTTTTTCCCACACCCATTTGTTAGATTCTTCAATATAAGAAAGTGGTGTCTGTCTTTACTGAAGTTCATTTAGTGATATCATTCCAGATAGCAGCAATAAGTAGGTCATAAAAATGGAATGAATAATCATGTTTCACTCTCACAAATGAAAGAAGCAAAAAAGGTATATACCAATAAAGAATAAAATAAAAATCATTTTACTTCAGAATATGGCAAAATAATTTTAACTTTACATTTCAGAGGTATTAATTCCTGTTTATCTCAAAGATGCCTGTTTCCAGCGCAGGTGACTAGCTTCATTTGTAACTTAAACCAATGGCCAAAGTTCTGTTCTGATTATGAATTACTAACTTGAACGAGTATTTACTCTCTGTTCAAATGAAAATTCTCAAACACAATGGGATAAACACACTCGTACAACCAGGGTGCTGCCATGTTTTCCCACTATTTTTAAGCTGGAAAATGCTCTCTCCTCCCTCCATTGCTGAGACCTATGGTGTCCTGTCTTACAGAACAACTGGGATTAGAAAGCCTCTGCAGTTTTCCTAAAATCTCACAGGAGTAATTCATGGAGAAGACGTTTACTGAGTACCTTCCAGGTCCCAGGCAGTGTCCCAGTTGGGGCTTCTTGTAGTATCTCACCTGTGCTAGGACACAGAAAATGGTGTGTGACAGCTCACATTAGTGACCACGTGGCATGGTTTTGGCTGGGACCACTTAGCACTTTCCCAACCGCTGCCCATGGTTAGGAAAAAGCAGCTGGGCGAGGGACTGCTCCTGATTTGGATTGTTGCCCCCTTGCCCATGCTGGAGGGGTAAGAGCTTAGCTAGAGCTTAGATGTGCTCTGCAATATTCCTCCTTTAACTGTTCCCTGGCCCATTTTGTTTCCCAGCACAGGTACAGCTACTTGGCATGTATTTGTGGTTTGTGTTTGTCTGCTGGCACGGAAGTGACATATTTCAAGACAGGTTGGTGAGGAAAGAAGAGGAAACATGATATGAAATGTGGATGAGTCTTATGTGATCCTGAGCCAAGCCCTGCCTCAAGACTGGGGATATGTTTTCATTAAGGAACGTGATTCTCTGCCCATGCAGTGTCAGCACAAAGCAGAGATAGGCCCCAACACGTGACTCTTTAGTGACTGGTTTGAATGGAAATGTGTGATTTCTGAACAGATTTATTGTGCAAGCAAAAATGTATTTGCTAAAGATTACAGCAGTGTGTTTGCTCTGAATGCTGAGCCTAGGAAAGAAAGACTGCCCTGTGTGACTTTTCATAACACAGTGAAATAAGGTTTGTGGTGTCAAATACCTGTTTTAACTTTGTTAGCCCTGTTCCATGGTCTGCAGAACAGGGACTAGGCAATGGAAGCAGAGTAGAGCCGGGGCTCCAGGGACCTCTCTGTGGCTCAGACTCCAGCTCCTGCATTCCCTGTGGATGTGGATGATAGACCTACTTATCACTCATGTGGCCACAAAGCCTGTACCAGGAGTGGAACTTAGGTGCCCATTGCTCCCTGACCTTGCCAAAACTCTTCTCTACACCATGGGGGGGGAGGGGGGGGTACGCATTGAGAAGCTCCTTGGTCCACTGGAGTCCCTGGAATCCTCCTCTAATCTTCCTCAAGCTTCTTTCTGCCACCTCCCTCTCAGGTTATCAGGGACCCAGGAGCCTCTACTGTCGAGAACCAGGACTCAGCCTTGAACCTTCAATTAGTTATTATTGCTTCAGATAGCCAATATTATTACCTTTATGCTAGTGGTATCATGTTGTATAATTGAGTTGGTGGAAGGTTTGTGGAGGAGTTAGAACTACTATTCTGCTACTGTGATCATTATCCCTGAAATGCAGCACCTAAACAGCTAGGTCCCTTCCCCTTCAGAGCTGTTTTGCAAGGTGGGTTCATGAGCATTTCCACTGAGGATAACTCTTAATCCACATAGCCTAGTGGGCAATCAACTCTCTTGGTCTGAGACTGTGCATATTCTGGGATTGTGAATTGGGTGGGCGGGCAGGGGTGTCTCAGGCTTTTTCATGAAGGAAAGTGGGTGAAGAGTGCCAATTGGGGAATTTTCATGAGTTTAAATCCACCCTTTTTCTTTTGCCTTTTCTTAAAATTTTTAAAGTACTCAAGTGACTGATTTGCAAGATGTAGACCTCGGTTTGGTTTGGAACTAAGATTCAGACACATTTGTAGACAAAAATTAAAAAACGTTATAAGCGTGCTCAGGGTCAGCTGATAAAAATAATTCTTTTGCCAGTGTGTTGAATCCAGTTACCAATTCCATCATTCAGTTTCCCTGGCAGAAACACTCCTGAGACTTTTTTTTTGCTGATACCTTCCCGCACTGTTTGGAAGAGAAACGCAGCCAACTGGCAAGTTATCTTGGAGTTGTCCTTGTACAAGGGAAAATGGGGCTTGATTTGGTCTGGAAGTCTGCTGACATTTGCTGCCATGGCATTTTTGCCAGTCTTCATGACGCCAGCATATGGAGGAATGTGGCAGCACAGGCGTTTGAGGGGGTTTGTTTAGTGTAAGGGTGTCTGTAGGAGGAGTAGTTTCCTGAAAGGAACAAGTGGAGCGGCTGACCTTGCACAGATTCTGCTGACAGTTCCTGCTTGAAATAAGGTTGCCCTGGTCTAGAGCAACATCACTCACCTCCAGTCAGGGAGTTTCAAACTGTTCAGAGACACAAAAGAGCTATATAAGGAGTAACACGTCCAGAGGCATCCCTCTGTACCAAATATGGGATCTCAGCACATGCCGACTCTGAAGGAACTCAACTCCAGACTGAAGGTTGCAGTGGGTTTATAAAAGAAGTCTCGGCTCTGCATGTCTTCAGCCATCAGAATTCAAAACTAGTTCTGGATCCCAGGTCATGTTAAAGGCAAGAAAATGGGAAATATCCTGAAACAGGATACAAAATTATCTCTAATATAGTTGTTTTGCAAGGCTAGTAGGAACATCGTCTGCATAGCTGTTACTTATAAACATGAAAATCAAAAAGCATTGTTGAAAACTGATTTAAGGGGCTGGGCAGATTCAGGTGCAAGGCAGGAGATTGACTGTTTTGCCTCTTTGCCCTTCTCATGCTTTATGCCTTGGAAACCTACCTACGTCCTGCCTGTTAATGAACATCTGCTTTTGATTGTCACAAACCCATATATTTCAGTAAAATAAACATACCTGATCTCCACTTGGGAAAGAGCCTATTGTTTCTGCTGTGCCAGGTTCAAATATTGCTTTTAAATCAGAGATGGACATTTTTTTTCTCACTTGCCTACTAGTTACCTTTAAGTGCTAAATGACTCCATCAGGAATTATGCTTCTGTTATGGTTATGTTTGGACTAGCTGCAGGACATGGGCTGAAATGTTGCCTTTTCTTTGGTGTCTGATATGTCCTGTTTTGAAGGACTATGTCCTGGCTATATTGGCTGCTGGTGTTAGAAAATAAATATGCCTTTCCTAAGCTAATTCTGTGTTAGTCCAGCTGGACACTGGACTAAATGTAAGTGACAACAATTAAACATGGCCTTACCAAGTCCTATTCATCTCACCTGGTAATGCTGAGCTACTGTCTTTACTGAAGCCATGAAAATTGTTACCATTGTGGCTGTCTATCTGTCTATGTGACTTCATGCCTGACAGGGTCTCCAGAAACCTGCCTAATAAGTAAATAAGGTAAAAAAAAAAAACATGTGCACTGTCACCAGGAAAGTTGTGCAGGGCAGGAGCTCTTGGTTTCCCGGAGCAGATAGAACCTGTACCTGTCATGACATGGTATTTGCTGCTTGGTGACCCATCGATCTCGTCCTACAGTATGAAAATCACTGTTCCTACACATGGGAGAAATCAACATCTATTGTTTTCATGTTGACTATTGGACTATATAAGCATGACCACTTTTAGCATTATTATGGTCTTGCCTTTCAACAGTGCTGAGAGTAGCTGAGAATCCTCACCTTCACATTTTCAGTCTCGATTTGAGCTAGTCCCTGTAATTTGTTGTGAAATCATGGGAATAAGAGTAATTTTCTACGTGAGAGGGTAAAAGATTCAAGATTTAATCTGTCTTATTTATATATTTATGTCCTACCTAGATGGCAAAAACAGCATTTAGCAGTTTAATTGTAGGGAAAACATCTGCATGAATGTACTGGTTCAGACCAAATATCCTCCTAGTCCAACGGTCGGTTTATAAAATTGTTTACAAAAATCTGGCTACACACTTGGGAAGCATAGGAACAGGACATAGATGGATGTTTTCCTTTAAGTCCTTTGCACACTGACCATTTTCGGCTCAGAATGTTTAGGACTTTCCTAGCCACCACAGTTTGTTTACTAGTTTGTAATGGATCTCTTGTCCAGAGCTTGTCCTGTTCCTCCCCAAGCCCATGTAAACCATGTCTATCCACAGTGTCTTTTGACAAGAAGCTGCACAGGTCTTGCACCTGCTGCAAGAACAAACACCCCCTTTGGCTTGCCATGAACCTTGATCCTATTTGCTTCACTTGGTCATTCCTAGGTCATCTTTTGAAGATACTGTGGACAGCTGATCCCTGTCAAGTCACTTCTGTTAAATGACTGTCTTTAATATCTCAAAACCTGGATCCTCCAAGAGCATGTGGTCCACATCATATTGACACTGCTCATTGCTATTTGAGAGGCATGTGGTTGGCCACATGCAGTGTTGTGCCATCCTCCTGAGGGTTACACACGAACACCATGTTCATCTTGGGAGAGTTAGTCAAAAGAAAAGGGAGAGAAGTGGTTTTGTCCATAAGGATGCCTGTGCTGCGGAACTGGCCTGTTTGTGCACAGCTGGTCTCTCAGTTACATCCAAAAGCATCAAGCCAAGAGCACAGGCACAATAAGGCTGTTCTACACCCTGGGCCTGCCCAAAGGCACCAAACTTGATGCTGAGGAGAGCAATGGGCCAAGGGCATGTCACAGCTCGTAAGGGACATGTTTAGCCTCTGCCTGGACAAAGGGCCATCTGATAAAAGAGAATCTCTCTGGGATTCCAATGTATCTCCTGATAGTTCTGGTTAGGAAGAAGTATGTGTTGAGAGATGCTTTCAACCCTCTCTGTTGTATAGTTCCTTCTTGGCTTGCTACTCACCAGTCTGTACTGGCAGGAAATTTCTGCTTTGCTAAAATCAATGCACGTCTGTCTTTGGACAAATATGTCAAATTTCCCAGGTATTGGAGAGTTCTTCACTCACATCTCAAATCTAGTCTAAATTAAGGCCAAATCTATGATCAGATGGGCATTCTTCCACCACTGTGACTTTCCACTGAATGACAGTCCATTGTGCATGGCTTTTTTTCCCCTTATTTTTTGCTGTTCTCAAGCATTCACCATTTTGCATCATGATAAATGCAGCTGCAAGAATACAGGGACTGTGGAGTGGGCAGTGAGGGAATACTGTGCCATTACTTATTACTTATTCTCAGCAACTGAGAATACTTCACAGAATGACTCAGTGAACTATTACCTCACTGTTCTCACTTAAGCAGCATAAGGGAAAGGCTGAAACAGCAGCAGTCCTTACCTTCCCCTGCCCCCAAAGGCAAACGAACCATTAATGGTGCAGTAAAGCAGCAGAGCAAAGGTGTGTTTGCTGCACAAGGTTGGTCTCATAAAACTGAACTTTGCTCAAGACTGAACAAAATTGTAAGAAAGACACAGTCAACAATTAAAGACATGATTTTTATAAGGAAAAGTTATTTACAACCTTCATCTGACGTTGTGTAAAGTTTTAATTTTGTTACACAACATCCATTCCTTTCATGCTTTGTCAGGAGAGATGTCAGGACATTAGGACAAATGCAATAACCAAATTTTTTAATACTTACTTGTTATTGAACTACCTTCTCCTCTTTAAAGTGTTTTATGGTCGAGTTACTCTATTTGCATAATTACTGCCACATCACCAGTCAATCAATTTTATGTGTTTCTATCCCCAACCAACTTAAAATACGATACGTATATAAAAACATCACCCGTGATTATACAGACTTCACATTTATTATTGCTTCAGGTCAAAGATATATGATAAAATTACCCTCTGTTATTTCCCCCTCCCTTCCAGCTTCTTTAATTCACAACTCTGAACACTTCCTTTAGTATTGTTTATCAGCAATTTTATTTTTCTCTGACTGGGAGACAAAAGAAAATAAGTAATGGAGGTAGTCAAAACAAAGCAAGTAACTATCACAGGCAGCTAGGAGGATTGCTCATTTTTACAAGCATGTGGAATCACAAGCAACTGTACACATTGATAGGGTTGTCTCACAGACATCTGCAGGAAAGACAAAAGTACTCCTGCTTTTTCTGTAAATTCCAGACTGAAAATAAATGGTTCCAATGAAACCTGGCCTCCAGTGACAGCTGAAGCTTGATGGTTCTATTTCTGAAATATAAAAAAAAAAACAAAAAAAAATCAACCTCAAGTTAGATGACATGGCCTACATAAGTGTAATCAGAATGCAAGATGAACAAATCCCTCTCTGCATTTTACGTATTAGGTAAATAGTGTGACACAATTCATCGCTGTTACAAGTTACATTGCCTGGATCTTGCTGCCAGTCCATGTGACAGGGGGAAAATTCAGATATGAGAAATCTTTTATAATGAGAAGTACTTCTTGATTTCTTCATGGCAGGAGTTAACTTGCAGTTATGAATTATCATAGAATAAACAATCTGATATGTTCTTCAAAATTTTTTTGCTGATCCTTGCTAATTTTCCATCCAAGGTACATCACAACGGACTTGACTTTTCATCCTTCTTGTTGTGGACTTGCTGAGTGTAAAAATCACTTCTGAACATTTGAAGGAAAAATGAAAAACTAGCTTGTTTCCTGCATAAAGTAAAATATGGCAGTAAGCATACTTATCAAAGTTCTCAGCTCCAAAAGATCCCAAACAGAGCCAAAAAATATGTAATATTTCACTTCTGCTGACAACTAATTTATCTTGTTCTCAGTGTCCAAAGTATCAGTGCTGTGTTTTTGTGTTTAGATTCAAATTCTAATGGATCAGAGCATAGCAGTTTGAAGTAAATGGCAAAATTCCCACTTATTTTCATTAAACAAGAATTTACATCTGCTTCAGTAAAAGGTTTCTTGGTTCTCACTACCCTGATCTGGGTGGTGCAATTCTCTGTTTCTTTGTGCTCTTCTTTAGCTTGTTGTTGATTCAAACTGCTGTTTGCATGCTGCTAGGAAATAATCCAGTGTGCTTTCAATTGGAAAACTCTAGAAGCAACTGGAAGGTGAGCTGATTTCTATTTGTGGTTTTAAATTATGTTCTTCAATGCTGACGAAATTTTTATAGGCAAATAGCGGCTTCTTTCAGGCAGCTTTCATGGCAGCTGTTGACAGCTTCCTTCAGAAAAACCAAGCCTCACCATTGCACAAATAATGTGTTCAGCCTTATCCTGACTGGGACAACATTATCAACAAGCTCTTGTCTTCTGCTTGATAAAAAAAGGCTTAATAAAGCAGTCTTGGTAAAAAACATGCAGTGACAAAAGTAGCATGCAAGCAAAGACAAGGTAGATCACTGGACCAGCTCGTGTTTGGGCAGAGATTTGGGGTAGGCGCTGTAGTTGCACTTGCAGAGGTATGTGCTCTGTCATGCGCTTGTTTTTCTCCCAAGAGAGATGAAGGTCTGGTGGGAATGATGGTTCTTAAACATCTACCAGGAGATGCTGCTCTGAATCCTGACATGACAGGACCATATCTGTTAACTAAAGTCAAATAATGCTCTGAGTTGCTGCTTTCTTTTCACATGGAGGAAGTCTAAATTATTAAGTTTTGAATTTGTGGTTTATGCTGTGGTCTGGATAGATATAACTTGCACAGTCATGGGAGTATGAAGCTGACATGGGAAGCAATGGGACAATGTGCCCTGTGGTGGCATCAGCACCTTTCTGACCCATCAGGTGACCCACCTGCTATCCCACACAGGCAGGGCATCAGCTCAGTTCCCTTGTTAGACTGAGACAGGGCTCAAATGGCAGTCCTGTGATTGAAAGATGGAGAAATGCTGGGCTGTGAGGTTCTACCAGGGCAGTATTAACCAAGCGTTGGCACAGGTTGCTTGTGGAGGGAGGCTCTGGAGTCTCTTGGAGATATCAGAAGCTGTCTAGGCATGGTCCTGGACAGACTGATCTAGGGATGGCCCTGAGGGGTTGAACCAGGTGACCTCACAGGTACTGTTATGGTTTAGGCCCAACCAGCAACTAAGCACCATGCAGGCGCTCACTCACTTTCTGCGCATCAGGACAAGGGTGAAGAGAATTGGAAGGGTAAAAGTGAGAAAACTTGTGGGTTGAGATAATATTATTAATAATAATATAACAACAACAACAACAATAATAGCAATGATGTAAGGAAAAGGAAGACAAATTAAAAAAAAAAAAAAAAGAAAGAGAGAGCAAAATGAAACACAACAAAGACAAGTGATGCAAATGTAGAACAACTGCTCACCAACAACTGATGACCAGCCAGCTTGCAAGCAGCTGCCACTGGTCAACTTTCCCCTCAGCTCTATAAGCTAAGCATGACACCATGTGGTCTGTGATACCCCTCTGGTCAGTTGGGGTCAACCTCCCAGCTTCTTGTGTATCCCCAGTCTCCTCCTTGGTAGGGTGGGGTGAGGAGCGGAAAAGACCCCGAGGCTGTGTAAGCGCTGCTCGTCGGTAACAGGAACATGCCTGAATTATCAAAACTGTTTCCAGCACAAATCCACATTGTAGTCTTCTGTTAGCTACTATGAAGAAAATGAACCCCACCCCAAACCCTTGGTTGGTTCCAACCTCAGCCAGTCTGTGATTCTGCAAGTACTTAATCCAAGAGAAAGCACTATCTTCCTAGTTGAGCCGTACGGTTTTTCCAGTTCTCCAAGAAATGTTTCCTACCACCTACAAAATCTGCAAATGTTTCCAGTGGTTCCACAGCCCTTCCTGGTTCCTGACAATGTGCTCGCTTGGTTGTCCCTGAGAGGCTGGGATATCATACACCTCTCTGTGCACATACAGCAATGTTCAAACATAAAAAATGTGTAATGCAAAGACTAATCTTGCTGGTCTTTTCCAACCATAACACAACTTCCTCTGCTCTGTTGAGTCAGATTCTCTTAGGCTCCAGAGTGCTTTTTTGGAGTACTCTTTATGGAGGGCTAAGCAAGAAACTGCATTAACAGGCTGTAACTCTGTACTTCTCAAAGTTGTGGGCAGGGTCTCCTCAGGAGAGAATCCTTGATTCAGGAATTCACTTCCCCCTTCCTGTGAGAAAGCCAGGGGTTGTTGACTTTCCCAACACTTTGCACAGGCTATCTATTTACTCAGGCCCTTTCTGAACGGGTGGGTTTCATGTGGAGGATCTCCAACATTTCCTTGTGCTTGCATTTCTTTGAAAGGCATCCCTTTAAAAGCTTACCAGTTTCCAGGCTTAACTGCTTGTCCCTTATGACTCCTAAAGAAACATAGATGGACAAAGATTAAAAAAAAATAAAATTACTTTCCTCCCCACACAAGCCTCTGTACCAGTTCTTTAGTAATTAAGGGAGGAAACCAGACTTCCTCCCCGTCAGTGATGCCAGACGTTGCTGTCCCAGTCCTTGGCAGTGCCGGTGCAGGAAGCGTCCCTCATCCTCAGGCACTCGCATCCTTATGGCCTGAGGAGAAGCTGGCAGATGAGTGCAGCAGGGCCAGCCTTACCAACAGGAACAATCTCCTGTGGAGCTCTTTGGAGATCAAAAAGGATGTGCTGTTATTAGCTGTGCTCCCCACTGGCTGCAGCAGGCAACATAGGCCAGGGCAGGACCGATCCTCCTGCCCAGGGAGAGGAGGGAGGAAGGATGAAGGGAGCAGGGAAAGGGAGAATTTTGGACTGAGTTGATAGCAGCACAAAATATTTTTTGAGTTGTAAATCTATTAGATAAACTAATCTCAGGCTTTATGAGATTCCAGATGAAATGCAGGAATATGCCAAGCTTCTCGTTTTTATTTCCAAATGTTGAGTTAATTTGGATCCAAACCGAGCCAAATTTTGCCTTAGTGTAAGCAGGTGCAACTCCACTGAATTGAACAGAGTTACACCCACTTACAACAGGGATAGATTTTTCCTGAAGAGATTTAAACAGGATAGAAAAGAGCACAGATGTTTTCGGTGTTTCATCTTTCAACCATGAGACACATTAATTGAAAAAGGAAGTATTCTCAGTTTCTCTCATACCAATCTGTGGCCTAGTGGAAGACTATTTCAGCACAAGAGCTTACTGACTTCCCTTTTTTTTTGCTCATTTGCTGCTACTTTCACCCACTTTATTTTCTTCCTCATCCTTGCTTTTAATCCTTTAATTAATCTGTATTTTTTGGGAAAGACATACCACAAGAGTGAATGAGGGTTTTATTGTTGAATTCACCTTACCTAGATGTTATCTCCTTTCTTTCAGATTTCAGTGTAATTAGATATTGGAATAAGATTTAATTTGTAATTTTCGTGGCAATTTTTGTGGGCACAGTGTTTTCCCCATCCTCTGTATTATTTAAAATAGAAAGCAAAGTATAATATTGGGAAACATATGATTCCCACCAAAACCACTGACTGTTGCTTGCTTCCTTTCTCACTTAATAGTGAGGCTGAACATAGAAGCAAGCTTATTTACAGAATATAATAAATGATACACTGACCTAATGCCACTACTTCTTTTTAAGACAGATAATAGGTGTATTACCACAGAGCAAAAAATAGTGTGGCTACAACTGTTTCCTTGAAGGTGTTTGAGAGGGAGGAGAGTATCTGTTGACTAATTAGCTTCATTTTGAAGTTCTTCCAACTGTCTCCTGCTTGGGTTTTTCTCACAACTGGCCACTCAGTGAACAGCCTGGCCCTTTGGCTCGGGTCAGAGGCAGGGTGGCTGGATGGCAGGAGGGATGCATGGCTGCATGGCAGGAGGGATGCATGGCTGCATGGCAGGACAGCAGTATGGCAGGACAAGCAGTATGGCAGGACAGCAGTATGGCAGGACAGCAGGTGCTGCCAAAGGGGTGCAGGAGGATCTCAGCTCTTGCGTGGTTCTCACAGACAGGGCAGCAGCTCTGGGGAAGAGCTCTGGCCCCTTCTGGAGATCCCTATCACTTGGCTTTTATTCTCCAGCCCTGATATTCACAGCTCACAACCCTCAACTGTTCCTCCGTGCCCCTTGGGTGCGTGCAGGATGGCTGTGTGTTATCCGCTTCCTTCCTTCATTGCCCCCTGCCACGACACAGCCGAGGGAGCCCCACAGTCCCATTAAGGAAGGAAGCCACTAATCCACTGCCCTCTGCCGTTGTGGGAAACACTCTCTGAGCCTTAAATGGCTTCTTTCGTGCAAGGAGGGTGAAAAAAGTCCGTGCATTAAGTTGCCTGTTTGTGCCTGGTAATGTGTTCTTCTGACCAGAGGGCCAGCTTTTATTTGCATGTCACCATTTTTCCCATTTCAGCATGTCTGTGAGCAGCCCCAGAAGTGTTCAGCATACAGTCAGGGTGCCAGCAGGTCCCTGCTTGTCAGTCATGGGTGCACCCTGGGACAAACACCTGTGTGCTCCTACACCAGGGCAATTACAGCAGGCAGGTCTTCAGCCAGTCCTTGGCTCAGTATCTGACACTGATGAAGATGCAACTGGGCCTGAGGAAAGGCTCTGGGTTTACCCACAGGAAACAGAAAGATGCACTGTCCTATGGGGATGGAGGCTGTGCAAGCTGAGACACTTTCTCTGCTCTGAGGTCTTCTGAGGCTCAGGTGAGCCAGGCATCACAAGCCACTGACACCAAGGCTGGCCACTCTGCTCCTTCCCACTCCTCTGGACACCACAGCTGTCTGGTGGCCTGGCTGGGTAAAATTCAAACATTTTCAGGGCTTTCAAAGGACACTCACTGTTAAGAAGTGAATCCTTAACAACTAGGAAAACATGGACCTTCATAAAAATGCATATGAGAGCATCTTCTGGGCATTCCCATATGACAAGACACACTTTTCACACTGTAAATCCAGTAATTTATTCTCCTTGAATTTCAAGCAATATAGATAAAAGCTCCTGTGTCCCTGAACTCACAGCAGCCTTTTCAGCAACAATAGCAGCTTCTGCTGCAGAAAGTACTTTAAGTTCAGGCCTGGAGGATGTTAAGCCTCATCTTGCACTTCCCCTTCAGCCATCCCTTTTGTTAGTCAGGTTAATATTCTTGGCTAGGGCAGTTCGTGCTGAAGGAAAAGGAACAAAACATTTAGTCTTAGAGCCCTACAGTTGCTTTTTCTCTCATGCTGCAAAAGTTTTACCTAGTCTTCATTCAGCACAAAACCTTAAAGAATTCATATCTCAGGCACAAAAGGATCAATGTGCTCTTGGACTTCAGTAATACAAATCTATGCATATGCCACATCAAAACAGTGGTTAAAAGGAAGAAAGATAGAACAGACCCCAAAAGTTATACAATTTCTAACTTTTTTTCTTGTAAGTGTATTACATTTGAAATAATAAAAACTTGCCAGGGACTGGGAAGGTATCCAAAATATGATATTTAGTTGCTATCAAACTCCCTCAGGACAAGTTTTCTTTAGAGTTATTTTGTTTGTTTTGTTTGGTTTTGTTTGGGTTTTTTGGTTTGTTTTCTTTTTTTGCTGAATCATACATCGAGTTGTACATTGTTTGAAGGATAACGTCAGTGATGGTGAGTCCTTCCCACTTGGAATGCTAAAATGGATTTGACAGATGATGGTCCAGTCTCATTTTCTTCTGTGACACTCTTTCAAGTGATTCATCATCTTGAACATGAAAGTAACTTGACGAGGTTATGACTTACCCCTAGATAAGACAGCCAGTTGATCTGAAAGCAATTTCTCCAGCTGACTGTCATGCAGATGCTGCAACAGTGACACGGGGCGTTTGCTCATGCATTTTAATATTTCATGTGTTTTTTTACAGGCAGTGGAATCTCAGACCTGGGCAGGATGCTGGTGGAGAGGAGCACACAGTATCTGCAACACTGCCACACAGCATCCTCGGTTAAGTAACTAGTCTTACCGCTCCATTTATTTTTCAGTCTAATAAAGCTCTGTATTTCCCAAATTCATTGATTTTGATTAATTAAATAATATAACTTCTTATCATGCTGTAGTTTCCATTTCTATTAATTCTCCTAGGACCCTCAGTAGAATAAGCTAATGGTGCGACAAATCTTGGTTCCTACCTACAACTCAGTGCTTCAGTGACACTGCTTTGGCCAGGAGGCTGGGCCAGGCAGCCTCCAGGGTTCCCTTCCAGCTGGAATGACTCTGTGAGTCTAAAATGTGACTCTCAAAACCTGCATATGCTTTAGGCACTATGCAGGTCTTTCTTGACACCTGTGTGTGATTAGCTTTGCACAGCTATCAATAACTTTTTAAGTCGGTCACATTAGCTCTCCCTTTCAAAATTCAACCCTGTCACCCAACTTGGCTCTTGCAAAGAAATACTTCTATTAACATTTTCTAAATGGTTCATGCTTTACTTCAATGACTGCTGCCTCTGTAACTTTGAGGTAAAAGCCTGTCAGCCCTGAAGTTAATATGCATTTGTTCTTGTTTCCATTTTTCATGTCAACAATGCTTTATTCTCTCAGAGATGTGCAGGCTTTGGGGTGTCTGTGCTTCTTATTCAGTATCTATTTCATGTCTAGTCACTTGGAAGAGACTCATGGCTTAGGCAGGCAGGGGGAACAGATTGTCTCCAGAATCCAAAAGTCAGTTTCAATACCCACCACAATACAGACATGCTGCCTTCTCCTTCATTCAGAGCATGCTTTATGGGCAGAGCAATGCTGTCCATTTCCTGTGAACATGTGCAAAGCCTGTGGTTGGATTTGCTGTCCCTTAAACTCAGCCGAAAAGAGCAAGTTCCACTTTGCAAGTGTTGTCCAGCTGACGGACACAGGCAGAACAAGGAACAGCTCCCAAAGCAAAGCCCTTGCCATGGTTTCTGGGGTGTGAGCTAGCTGAGTGATGAATTCCCATTTCCTTTGAGAGAGAACAAGGCAAACTCTGCTCTAAAAAGTACTCAGGCCTATTATAAATTGCGCAGATACTCAATTTACTGATAAATAGATACTGATAAATCAGTAGTGCAGAGGCACCAATTCTGATACTCAAATAGAGCTGCCACAAGTGAAAGAGGAATTTAATATAATATTTTCATATATTTAATCTGTTACAATCCTCTTGTTTCTTTAAAATATCCAATTACATCTGACTTAATAAAATTGGAAGACATTTATTACCATCATTAGTGGCTTGGGTTGAAATCAGCTGTGAAATTGTGTGCACATTAACTTGCAGAGAACTGAGCAAGCCAGAAACACCGGGAAATGATTTTCTAAATGGCTTCAGAGCTCTCTTACTGAATATGGAGCTACTGACACATATGGCTGACCTGGGCTTTGGACAAGCAAAGACACAAGAGAAATGTTCATTCCTCTTTCCCAAGACCTTGCTTGTGCCTCTGCCCTGAGCTGAACCATCTCCCCTCTTTCATCAGACACAGGGAGACTGAAGCTGTTGGGGAGGGATCAATCTTTGTTACTTAAGACTGGGTTATTAATTCTGCAAGTTAGAAAGCAAATATAAAAGACAGACTAAATTGTTATTTTCATTTTAAGTTTATGAAAAAAGTTTATGAAAATAAGTTTATGAAAAAGATCTCTGAGAAAGGGGAGAACATGAAAAGATCCTGTATTCTCATACATTTCAAGACAGCCAATGATACTGAACCCCCTGTGAGATCTTGAAAAGAGTATTATTCCACAGCCTCACTCAGCTGTCAGGTATCATATTTATTCTTTATCACTTGCTAAAATTCCAGAGGTAGTCTTCTTTCTGGCTGTGTTTCCATCCTTTGTAGTTTATCCATTAAGCTGCAGTGTTTGCTTCTTCTCTGTCCAGCGTTTGCCATAGAGAATTTTCCATCATGATGCCACAGACAGCATCATGTGAGAGGACTAAAGGTGTGCTTGGACACCCCTAGTTATAGACAGCTGCAGGGTAGACAGGTGAATTTTTATTTTAAATAATTGCTTATTATTATTAGGAAAAGCGAGACATTTAGCAAAAAGTAGTTATGAGGAGTTGCTTTGAGTATTGCCTGAGGGGTGAGAAACTAGTTACATGCCTGGGTGTTTTGCTGCAAGAACTATTTTCCAGAATGTTTTCCTGGTTATCTATACAATGCCTGTGGCATTTCACAATTCAGTCCATGTCATGTCGTCTCCTATTTATTCCATGTCTCAGATGTCCATCTGTTAAAAGAAAAAAAAAATCCTTTCACTCTCAAAAAGGTGTTGGGAAGACAACTATATTAAACATTAGGAGGCAGCATGGATACTGCAGATACTGGTCCATACAAATTCCTCAGGAATAGAATTGGGACGTTTTTATACCTTCATTGATTTTTTTTTAAAAATAAGCTTTTTTTTTCAAAAACAAGGCTCAATGACCAGGAGGCAGAGTTTTCTAAGGTCTCACATTTCTGTTTCACCTTATTGTTGGTAGTTTGGCAGTGTCATTAAACAATGTAGATAGTTAATTATTTTTAGTCAAGCAATGTAACACAGCAATAAAATTTTCAAAAAGTGACCTGTTTTAAAGGTCGATGACCTCATATAAATTGCTAAGTGTCAATAAATATCTTTCAGCACAGGTGGAACAATATTTGTATGCTTATGGACAGAGTTATAGAGCTTAGCTTGCTCAAGACCATTAAAGATCTCATCCTTACAGCTGCACAATAAATGTCACCAATTCAACCCATAAAACTATGCCCATTCAGACTTGATTTTTTCAGAAAAAGCGTTGCTGGTGTTGAATATTGAAAACCACCGTGAAAACAGAAAGGTTTTCATGTAAAGAAAAAAACTGGCAATTGTCTTAGTAAAATTGATTTTCTTTTGATTTCACTGACACATAATTCTTGAACCATTGAGCTTTACACTTTTCCAAACAGAAACAACACTGTAATAGGCATCTTCTTTTGATTTTCAGCTCCTGGAAGTAAGTCATTATGTAACTGCTCACGAAACTAGGAACACGGAGGAAATTTCTAACTTCAGTTTTCTCACGTACTAACATAATCTGTTGAACAGGAGTTACTTTTCTGTAAGATCCATCTATAGCTGCTACTTGTTATGCCACTAACAGAAATGTGCAGGGAAAGACATTAAATGCTCTTTCACAAAGACTTTCCAGCTTCATCCTCTGTTTGGATGCACACCTGCTAGGTGATCAACCTGCTGGGTCTTTATGAGTGGAGGAGAGCCTATGCTGAATTATCTCACTGGTATTCCACATGCAATTTCAAAGTTAAACAATGCATGTCTTTTATATATGATTCATCTCCTAGGAATTCATGCCTTCATAGCACCTTTTCTAAAACAGGAAATAAATATGTGTTGCTAAGTTACCTTCATGCTTTGAAAAATCCCACAGCCATTTCCATTGTCCAGTTTGTGTTCTGAAGGCTGTGCTCCATCACAGGGAATTTTTTTTTCTTCCATAATGAATACCTGTTCTTTTAGCTTTGTCTTACTTTCTGGTGAAGGTAAAGTCACATAGATTCCCTGCATGTTTTGACTCTTACACCTGTGCCAAACATGCCTCACATTGTGCCACTTTGCTGGGAAGTGCCTAGAAGATGCAGACAAAAATTCTCAAGGCACAGACAAAAATCCTCTAGGCAGCAAGGCACCGAGCCTTATACTCCTGACTCCAGCCTTATACTAGTGACCTCACACTCCTTGCTGGAGCACTCTCTCAAGAACATGTTGAAGTCTGGACTGGGACACTTGATGCTCCAGCCAATGCCAGTGCTTTTGCCTAGCAGCTGAAGTAGTCTGAACCTCAAGGATCCACTCCCCCATCTTTCCATCTTCAACTTGATTGCACATAAACTTCATACAGTATGCAGTTTGTACGGAATTACTTCCCATCTGTATCTCTTAAGAGCAGCTGTTTTAAGGTTAACTAGCTTAGGAGTTATAAATAGGAATGGTTAATGTGATTGTACAAGCTTCCCCCCAGATCCTGGTCAATATTGTACCTCCGACCTGTAATGCACTCTGCCTGCAATTCCAGTACTGGGCGTCTCTTAAGCAAATACAGCTAATCACTTCAACAGGTTGCTGACTTTTATGAATTGAATTGCATAGCAAATAGCTGTGACACTGTGTACAACATTGCCAGACAAGAAAACAATATCAGTTTGTAGGGAAGAATGTGCCTCAACTCAAGAGAAGATAGAAACAATGTTTTATGCTACTTCTTTTTAAAGAAGAGTGTTACTTGGGGTTGTTATTTGGAGGAGAGGGTATGGGGGTGTGGGAGGGAGGTTTTTGTTGAGGTTTTTTTGGCTTGTGTCTGGGAAACTGGTACTGAAACAGGGGATCAGATACACAGAGAACTAGATTCTGCCTCTCCACTTTCCAAGACAGGAACTTGATGCTGAATAATATGTGACTGTTCAATGAAGCAAAGGCAGATAAGAAGCAAATTGTGCAAGATACTCAGCTCCATCAGCAGTGGAAGAGATGAAACCCTACTCTGAACAAACCAAATGCATGCTAAGATGGTGGCTTTCTCCCAGTACCCACATGGGTTTCAGTTGCCTCCCCCTCACACCAGCTTCCTCCACTTCTGCCTGAACCTCACAGGCTCAGGGGCACCTCTGGCCCTGGTGCCCTAGACAGGCTTCAATGGCCAGGTTAATTACCCCAATAAATTAAACATCTTATTTCATCAATTCTGCCTTTGGTAATCTTCTCCCGTTTCCATTTTCCACCTTTTGCCCCAACTAATATCAATTATTTCAATTTTGTCACACCTATAATACATTTGGCTGCATCTTTCTTGCAATATACAGACTGAATTTACATTATAGTAATGTACTTTTCTGAAGTATTTGGCATAATTAGCCAGTCAGGCCAGCTAAGCTGTAGATTGCTTTCCGCTGTACGTTCAAAGAGCATTCAGAGCAGTTGGAATACTCTGGAAATCATTTCCCTGCAATTTTCAGCAATCTAATACAAATTCTTGGTAAGATGGTACATTAGTCACATATTACACAACATATGTCTCTCTAATAACTTATAGCTCATTTTAGCTGTACTAAAAATAGTGGTTAAAGCCCCCATTAATTATAAGGATGTTGGATAGAAAATTGCTACAAAAAGCTTTCATGCCAGGAACTGCAGTTCCCATGTTTGTATTTGATGTCTGTATTATGAGACAAATAATGTTTCCTCTTCCAAAACCACAGGCCCTGGCCAGAAGATCTGGCAAAACTCTCCTGAAAAAAACAGGAGACAGACTATGGGGATACACAGGCTTGCAGGAGCCTCTGATACCTGGAGATCATAAAGGTCCTCTCCACTGAGCTGCCCTGAACACTGGAACACAAAGTAATTGCAGAGAAAGATTGGAAGAACCAGGACTCAATCCTGCGGTTTTGAAAAGGGGTTACCTCCAACTGCAGATTTTATCTTTTCATAATTTAGAAGATGGAGTGAAAGACAGGAATGTTACTGAAGGTTTAAAACGAGACTGACAACCACCTGGGCTCTTTCTATCTCCTACAGCTGGAAATGGACAGTATATTGCCTCAAGGCTTCTTACACACACTGTCATCCTACCTTCAAATTTTCCCTGGAGCATCAGCAATGCGGCAGATGATGGCAGAAAAGGCTGCAACAAGCTCCAGGGCTTGCCCTGCTTTTGTGTCACCGCCTTTAGCGAACCCACGTATCTGGATGTGTGGGGTTGCTGGTGGCGTTTGCAAGCAAGATCCTGAAAATGCTGTAGAGAGCATGACTCTGCAGGGAATCCATTGATTTCACTAGGTTATTTTCAGCATGTGGGACCAAAGGTCGTTGTAATTGGCAGCACTGCAGGGAGGTTAAACCAGCAATCTTCAGGGGAATTGTGTTCGGAAATCTATTTGCATCCAGTGGGAACACAGACAAGTATTGAGAGAGATGATACTAGTTTACAGAAAAGTGACTGGTGTGAAAAAAGTGGAATGGGAAGGACTATCACATTTCTAGAATAAAAGCTACACATCCAGAGCAGCCTAAACTGACATAAGACAGGCCTTGGCCACCCTGTCTTCTCACAGGTTGCAAATCAAATCAAATGAAGAGTATCTTGCTGGTCTAGCTCCATGAAGCAGCTTGGCAGAGAGCTGGACGAGCACCTCCTGAGCTTGTGTGAGGCCGAGGCTGGGGCCAGGCAGAAGGGCAAGATATTACAGTCCTGGTGCCTGCCCTGAAGCCTGTGAGGCATGCCCACCTTTCCAGAGCAGCGAAATCTCCTGGGCAGCTGGCAGTGCAAACCCCTTGTCAAACACACACAGTGTAAAGTCCAGCATCAGACAAACAAAAGGGGATCCTTTTCTCCTGTAAAAACTCAGAATGAAATGGTGGCACTTGTTTCCCTCAGGATGTAATGAAGGGATGAAGTCTACAGATCTGGGGAGGGGTTAGGGAAATTCAGGGACAATATGTTCAGCAGCCAAGTTTAGAAAACAGAATTGTGCTGGGAAAGGATGGTGTCATAAGAGGTCTGCTGTTCCCTGTGCACCAGCCCCTTTGGTGACAGACTGCGGTATTTCTGGTGGGACAACTCAGGTACTGCCCCACTCATTGACACCTCCTTATTCACTCTGATGGCTCCGTCAAGTAAAGTGCACACAAAAACTCTGTGGTTCTTTTTCTACAGTTTTTTTCTCCTTAATCCAGCTTCTTCCTGTGTCTCATTACATAGGGGTCTTTGGGTTCCCCTGCAGTAGTAATATACCAAAAAAGCAAACCCCAACCTAGTATCATTACAGCACAATTTCCTTGCTAAAATACAATGGTATAAGTGGTATAATAAAGCACTCTGAGCTTTTTTGTGGTTGAGGGCCAGATCCCAAAAGCTCTCTCACTACATTCTTCTATGTCTCAGATTTGGTGGATTTTTCCTCCAAAAATGATATTTTGGGGGGTTTGTTTTTGTTTGGTTTTGTCACATAAGTATAGTGGTTACAAAATGCAGAATTTATTTCCTTTATTTCCTTTCCTTTACTTTCTTTATTTCCTTTGAGAAGGCCAGTAAAATAAAACTCTTCCCAGGAAACCTATCTTTTTGTCTTCAAAACCCAGAGGTCTCATATATTAAAATAGGCTAAGCATTTTCAAAACAAGACCTCAGACATTTTCTTCGTTAAAAGTAATCAGAAGGCACAGCTCTGTTTTGACATGTGGTGCAGAAAATACTGTAACACCCCAAAGCTCACTTCATATAAACTTAGTTAATTGCCAATATCTTCTGGAGCATTAGAGCAATGGGAAACATTCATGGGACATCCAAGGTTGCCTCATTAGTTTTGAACTGTCCCACACCTAAACTTTTTCAAATGCCAGGAGCCAGCTGAAAATTTGGCCTTGTGAAGTTTTCCAGCAGCAAGTGCAAAGCTGAGCTCCTCCTGCTCCTTACTTGGGTACAGGGAACATTCCCAGACTCACTCCAGCGGTGGCGACTGTGAGTAGAGGAGAGCTTTGAGGAGAAGAGCTTTGAGGAGAATTCCTCAAAAACACTTGCTCAAGGGCCACTTTGCTTCCTTGGTCTCCTGCTGCTCTCCTGCTACATCAGCGACGGGGGAGCATTGCAAAACCACTGCTGTGTGTAGGTGAAGGATCTGCTGAAGTCTGTCAGATCTGGGTCTTGCAAACAGGCAGGGAAGAGCAGCCCAGCAGGAGGGCTAGGTCCTGTCTTGCTGCAGCATCACACGTTGTTAGATAGATGCTACCAGCATTAAAAACAGGGAGTATATTATAAAGGAGCTTTCAGGCTTCTTGAAAAACACTTCCCAGAGGAAACTGAGTGCTCCTGGGGCCAGCAAACAGGTGTTTGCTTTCTCTTTTCTGCAGCCTGGTACTGGGGTTCTGGCTGGCACATGAGAAGATATTGTCCTTATTTGTTCTTCCAAGATTGGCCAGATTAGTCTCTTCATCCAATACTCTGAAAGAAAAGTAGTTTGTGTAACAGTTCTTAGGACCAGCCTTTTACTCATCCCTAATCTGTTAACCCTGACCTTACTGGATCTGTATCCTGACCTGTCTGAGAGCACTTCCCAGGCTGGTAAAAATTACAAATGCTGTTGCCAGAACTTTTTCACGATTACAGCTATTTTTGTGCTTTCTATGCTTTCTGGCACTGTACCCGTCAGAGGACTAAGTGACCCCTTTCCTAGTTCAGCCTTGGACACAAACTGCCTAAAAATTTTAAACACAGGGATTAAATATGCTGTAATCCAAGAAAGGAATGTAAGGGTTCCCTCTTTCACCAAGGAAAGGTATCTTAGTGATCCTTGGTGCAAATGCCCCTTCTGGTTCGGCCCTACCCACATTTTTGTTAATAACAAGCCCTTTTTCTCCCTAGATGAGCAGAGCAGGGAGGGTACTAAAGAAGCCAGCCACCAGAAGAATGCAGAGCAGTCCCTGAAGAGCTGTGGCCTGGAAATTAGGCAGAAGAGATCTTGTAGCATTGTTTGTATGGCTGCTGGGTTTCCCTTGGCTGCAGGGCTTGTGGAGGCTTTTCATTTAGCAAAAGCAGCACGGAGCATCTGGGGTAATGGACATATCATTTAGCAGTCCCTGAAATAAAAAGCTCCATACAACGTATTTATGTTGACTCTTTAGCTAACAGTAATCATGAATTGTGATTTATTTATACCCTTGTCATAAGATGACCACTGTGTCTTCCCGGGCAGCAAGTTATAAAGGAGTCATTCAACAATTCGTTGGCATTTAGCATAGCAAAGTAAGTCAGTTCCAAGTTGATGATGCTAAACTACCATTGAAATTAGATCAAACTCATTATGGGCAAGACACTGCCAAGTCATGTTATTATGCTGAAGTGACATCTCCAAAACGAACAAAGAGATCTCAAGCTTTTAAGCCTGAAATGGAGAGATGGAAAACATGTACTCAGCTGCTGGAGACCCATAAGCAAAGATCTGCAGGCACCCAGCTTCAACAGGTCCCTGTGGGGATAGCAGCACCTTATCACCGACCCTAAATCAGACATCTAAACTCCCTGGATGGAGGGGAGGTGGTGGATTAAGGTCTGGATCCACCTTGTGCAAGTACTTTCTGCACACAGGCACCTTCCAGCTCAGCAGGGAGGGATGTCGGGACTGCGCTTTGCAAGTACTTCCCTCATGACATGTTCAGTTTTAACCCCTAATGCTGCATGCTGAATTCTGCCACTACCCATTGCAAGTACTTGTGGGCAGCTAGGCCTGGGTGCCTTGCCAAGGTTTCTTACTTGCATTGAGTGAATGCTATTCCACAAAAGCATGTTTTAAAATAACTTCATTTGGTGAGTTTTGTATCTCTCCTTTATTGACTGTTCATAAATGATCTCCTGGCAGGCAAAAAGACACGTTGTAAGCCCATGTTGCAGTTCATTCACACCACAGTTCACATGCTATTCCAGTGAGCCCTTGGGGAGGGTGGAAATCCACTGGAGTACGGTGCTGGGAAACTGTCCTTTATGCACAGTTAACTTCAGCGAGGGCGAGGCAGTCGGAGAGGCTGGAGACAAGTCTTGTGACATGTGCAGAACATTCCCTGCTGCTTGCTGGAAGAAATCTGCAGTTATTAGAAGGAGTAAGGGACTCCTGACTGATGGAAGAACATGGCTGTGCTCTCTGCTGAACTTTCAGCATTGCGACTGCTCTGCTTCAGAGTCAAAAATAACTCTCTCAGAAGTGCTCTGAGACACAAATTTCTTATTGCCACCTTATGCTACACCAGGAACTGTGGACAGACTTTCTCCCTCACTTTATTCTGTCCAATCCTGATTTCCCTGAGGAACTAAGGGGCTTATGATGCCTATTTCCATTTGCCCCATCTATCAGACTATTATCAGTTAAAACCATTTAAAGCTATTAATGTTTCTGCTTTTACCGTAACAAACAGCATACTTCATGAGTTCATTCACGAAAACTAAATTAATTTTAGAGGCTAATAATGACAGATAGCGTGTGTGTTATGTTTACTGAAGGCAAGATGGCAAATTCTAGGCTAACTGTGAGCTGAGCCTGGGCCACAGCCACTGTGTGCTGGTGAGGTTTCTCTGATGCCATGCCAGTTTTTCCCCAAGGGAAATTTGCTCCTCTTTTTAGGTAGAAGCATCTGCCTAATGTGCTATTTATAACATATTTCTCTCACAGAATCTCATTTAGAGCTACAATTGCATTCAGAAATGCAATGAATGAAATTAATATATTTGTGAAAATACTTTAAGTGCTTTGGGAATGAAAAAAATATGAATAAAGGAATCCTTGAATACATTAATGAAATTAAGTTGGTATAAACAAGACCACATACAAATTCACTGGTTTCAGTGGCATTCTAGTTTTAGTGGCACTCTGATTTTGATATTGATACTGGTATAAGCAAGAACAGAAACAGGTCTTCAGTGTTTTCCAAAGTTTGTAAGGACATGATGCATAAAACTTAATTCTTTTCAGACTTTGTAGTTACGTACACTCGCCTGAATTCTTCTTTTATAATAGCCAAGCCATTAAAAGGAGACCTTTCCTACCCCTCTAGCATGTAGCAGCCTTAATAAATCAAGTGATTTCTTTCTGGCCAAAGTAAGTTGGCCTGGAAAAAGTGTGTATAATATGCAGGTTATATAGCTGTGGTCTCCCTTACCCTAATAATACATTTCTTCATACTGCATATGTATTAGTTGTTTAAAGACAACATAAAATTAATATTCTTTTAGAAGACAACTTATAGTTGAAAAGATGAAGCAATAGCCATGCATGTAATATGGTTTAACAATCTTAAATATTCCAGACAGGAAAAGTTTTTTGTCAAAGTCTCTGACAGTTTAAACTTTAAAGCTTCAGCAAAACTTTTAAACTTTTAAACTTTGAACCTGTTTGAACTTCATTTGATTTATGAATTATTAAATGTACCACTGAAATTCACCGTCTTTATTTTCATCTAGTAAAGATTTTTTGTTTAAAAGCTACAGATGAAGAGTGGGAACTAAGGAAATGCAGCCTGAGGAGATTATAGCCCTGTTTTATCAGAACAGCATTCCTCTCAGCTGTATAAAACAAAACCCCAGTAAAATATTTAGAAGTGGGAGAGATAAAGGGCTGAAACTGGTATATACAAAAGGGTGGGGAAAATGAATGCTAAACTGGAAAGCTGGATTAGGCAAGATTTGGAAAATTAGATACCTCTAAATTAATTATTTAACTCTTCCTTCACGTCCTGATCCATTTTTCTATGTCAGGATTAAGAGAAGGGCAGCACCAGGTTAACAGTGTCTTTAGCATGAAGTCGAGGGCAGTGGGAAGGAGGAAGGCATTACTTTAGCGAGTTGCTCTGGAGGAAACAAATCTCTGGAAAGGGAAATGCCCTGAATGGCTCCCAGAGTCCTGTGCCAGAGTCCTGCCTGTAATTTATGTCCCGGCTGACAGGGAGCCTGCTTAAATCACAGCACTGACACCACATAGGTATAAATGGAGGAGGTAAGTGGTCGGTGCCTCTGCCGCAGCAGCATTCACACGCCGCTAATCACAGCCCTCGGGTCTCGTCCCAGCATGGTCTGGGCACTGCACGAGGACCTTTGCAAAAACCTTTTGGAAAGCCTTGCCTGGAAGAGGCACCCAGGGAGCGTGGCGGCAGTGTGTGCACAGGCGGCGGGTATTTATAGCCTGTGTCTGAATGAGCCTGTACAGATGCAGTTTATCTGGGAGTGTTAGATACTGTCTGCGTGTTGATGATCCCTTGCTAGCAGGATAAAAGGGGAAATACATAGAAGACAAACCTGCCCATTTGCTATTCAATGAAACAGCTGAATTCTGTTTTGTTGGGCTGCTTTGGGGTATCCTTCACAGGGCTGCTTTGGGATGTCCTTTACAGGGCTGAGTTCCCCAAGGAAGACAGACATCTCCCAGGAGTCACCAACCCTGGATAAAAAAGACTGGACGTGGCACTTGGTGCCATGGTTTAGTGGAGGTGTTAGAGCACGGGTTGGACTCAATGATCTTGAAGGTCTCTTCCAACAAAATGATTCTGTGATTGCCTGCCAGGAACAGAGCTGAGCTGGATAACTGCACAGGGAGGGGGCAGGAGAGCAGCACAGGCTCTCCTGCTCTTTCCTGCTGGGGTGTGGTACCAGCACTGCGGTGAAGGCAGCGTTCGTTCGGCAGCAACTGGGAAACATGGGGTTGCTCCAGCCCTCCTGTGCATCTTCCAGCGAATATTGTCACAGGACAACCACATTAACAGGGCCAAAGATAAAAGGGATAAAGCACACAGAGAAAACTGAATGAAACTGGAGCTGCATGAGGGCTGTAATACTCAAACTTGGCAAACATAATGCCAACAGCCTAAGTTACAACTGAGCTTCTGAGCCTGCAGTGAAAGAAATAGAAGACAAAGGTAAAAATGGGGAGAAATTGGGGAAGAGGTAGGGCAGAAACAAGGTATCCCCCAGCCTTGCATGCAGCCATAACAATAATCCAAGCAGCATCCAGCATCAGGTTACCCACTGAAAACCAGGTCTTAAATGGGAGAGAAACTAGATATGTGAGTATTTTTCTCTAATAAGGAGCCTTTTGTCTGTTTCTTTCCTTATACCTTGTTCAGGATGATGCCTTCTCACATGAGAAAAGGTATAGTGATTTTACCTGCTTTCAAGTGGAGCACAAAATCAGGGCTATTCACCAGTGAGGTGAATGACACTGGGACACTGCATATGGACAGATGCCCTTCGATGTGTCTAAGCAAGGGAGGATCAGGAGTCTTGGGATCTGATTTAAATCAGAGCACTTCAATTTATCTGATTTTGAGTGAGTTTTACTGAGGGGCTGCCTTTTAAATAGGACTACTTGACTTTTTTTTTTTACTCTGGAGTATATTTGCTTAGAAATCTGAAAAATGGATAAGGAGAACTGTAGAGAAATGCAAAGCCCAGCTACAGGGCACTAAATCACAGAGAGAGGTCTGGACCAGTAACCACATTATTTCTTTAAGGGCATTCATACAGAACTGGGCATTTGGCACACATTTGCTGACATTTCCTAAGGAGAAAAATAATAGTGCAATTCTTTTGCAGTGCCAGATGAGTTTGCTCTTTTGTCCCGAGCCAGAATCTAGGGGCTTTTCCTTACCAAATACGTGGAGAGGCACTGGCTCAGGTAAATTAGGGAAAGTACTAGACAGCCTACTAAATGTTTGCATCCCCTACACACAGTTGAAACTCAGCATTCTGTGACTGTGGTGTTTCAGAATTGAGCTCCCCTATGTGGTTACCAGCCTTCAGCAACACTGTTTTAAAAACATAATGCAGGCTTGAATGCTGAGGACAGCTTCTTGAACCAGAGAAAATAAAACCATTCAGCCATATCCCAAGACCTAGGTGAATTGGGCAACACTTTTTTCCCTCCACAGTTATTTTCACAGCCACTAGCACCTGGCCATGAGAGAGGATTGACTGGGTTCTCTGTGGCAAGATCCTCTGTGGCCATTTGTTCCACCACATTTCTTGTGTCCTGTCTTAAGGGATGCACCAAGATAATAGTAACTCAAGACAGAGACTGGATTTAAAATCTGTGGTTTCTATAGGAGCTGAGAAAGAGAAAAAAATTAAATAGTGCCTGGCTTCAAAGCTCAGGAGAGTGACAACCTTCTCAGTTCTCAGTGTGGAAAAGCAGCTATCTCACATGCATGCTACAATGCATTCTGCAAGCAGCCTCAGATAAGGCTTGGGTATAAACACATCCCCTCCCATCCCCAGCTGCTCTGGGATCAGCTTCTCTACCAGCAGCATCGTTCCAAAAGTGGGCCTGTGATCAGTGTCAGATGCTTACAAACTGATCAATGCTACTGTAGGTGTGTAAGGGTTCGGCAGTTCCGCCACTGAGGAGCTACTCCACACCATTGTGCTATTTAAAAAATAAATTAATTGTCACTTCCCTGCAGCCTCTCTCTGTTTTGTGCACAGTCTGAAATTTCCATTGGTGCCCTGACCCAGCCAGGGGCTTTGAATCAGCTCTGAGGGAAATAGGTCAGTGCAGAGCAACCTGGTCTGTTGCTAAAAGCAAGCCTGTACTTCAGGAAACAACCGGACTGGAAAATTTAAAAAAAAAAAAAAAAAAAAAAAAAAAAAAAGGAAAAAAAAGAAAGAAGGGGGAAAAAAAAAGGGAAAGAAAGAAAGAAAGAGGGAAAAAAAAAAGAGCTTTTGTCTGAGGATTTTCTGTGAAATCTGTGGCAAAACTCAAGGAAACTGTGTACATCACAGGCATTTTAAAAGAAATACTCAACAGTGGAATTTATGACTCACAGAAATGCATTTTAATAGTTCTTCCCCAGCACAAAGACAGAGGAAAATACGCAGCTGGGGCAGGTAGAGAATGGCTGCTGCTGGACTAGGCCACACCAGCTTCACCCTTGAGCTACAGCAGAAACATGGATAGCAGGAATTAGACAACACTGCAATAACTTGGAACTAACGAGGCTGAAAGACTGACAATGTGAAAATTTGACTCATAAAGGACTTTTTTTTGAAACTCTGAGACCTTTCACCTTCTGTTTCCATTGCCTTTTGTAACCACGTAAGGTCTTCTAGGGATCCCTTCCCGTGTTCCTTGCTCAAGGAAGCTGGCACCCACTGGGACATGCCCACAGCAAAGGTGATCTAATGCACCCATGGGTGCACGGAGAAACGAAAGGATGGGATAGGGAAGCAAAGGGACCAGTGGCACTCAGGACACCCAGTTCCCCGGGTGCTCCAGGCACCCCACTCAAATACGCGTGAATTTGGACTTCAAAAGGGTGCGGAGGACAGGCTGGGAGGGGCCGAGGGGGCCGGGCGGGGGCAGGCGGTCTCTCCTCCCGCAAATTTTGGCCGGGCGGCCTCTCCCCCATCTCCATCCCACGAAACATTTGAAATATTTCCACCCTGAAGTGGACCCAGTTCCCCCG
>VZRZ01005378.1:179995-216197 GCA_013398175.1 Climacteris rufus
CCCCCCTTTTTTTCCCTCCCCCCCCCGCCTTGCCCGAGAAGGGGATGTTGGGACTATTCCATCAGTGTGGTATGTCTGTGTAAACATCATTAGCTCCTATGAGCTGACACGCTGGAGATTTTCATTTCTTCTTACAAATCGCTCCCTTCCACAATAAAAATACCACGCATATTAGGCTGGATATGTTCGGAGGGAAGATGGAGATGTTTATTCTCCTTTGATCTTTCACAAAGCAGAAAACAGTCCCGGCAGAAGAATAGCACTGGGGACGGGAGAGGGTGTGGGTCTCCCAGAGGGCACTGGGCAGCCTGAGGGCTGCGGTGTAAGGACAGGTCCGACGGCCTCGCCATGGGTACAGTGGGATGAGCCAGAGGTGTGAGGCTCAGCACTGCCTGGGGGCACCATCCCAAACTCCTGCCAGCCCAGCCGGGCCCTGGCCTTCAGCAGGGCTCTCCAGAGGAGCCCTGACGGCCGTAGTAAGGCAAGGCTGGTTGTGAAAACACTCATCTCCAGAGTACATCTGGGGAAAATAAGGGTTTTTTCCTTTTTTTCTGAAATTCTCTGGGGTGTCCAGCTGCCAGTGGGGTTACTCCACGCAGGGAGCTGTGCACGCGCTCGGCTTGGCCGGGCTTCGCACAACAGAGCAGAGCCCCGCAGAGCCCAGCAGAGCCGAGCCAAGCGTGCTATCTCCCTTGATCCACTCCTTATCTCTGGGAGCAGTTGTAGCAAGCAGGGAGCTCCAGCAGAGAAACTTCCCTCATCCACTTCCCCCTTCTGTCTGTTTGCCCTGGCAGAAAAGCAGCACTTTAGTAACCAACAGATGTCCCCACCCTTCTTCTTCCAAAGCCCTCTTCATTTTGCTTGCCTTGATGCCTTGGTAGGTATTACTTGCTTCCCTCTGCTTAGTCATTTTGAGGTGGAGAGGAGGAAACCTGGTGGGATATCCTCTGTGTAGCAACAATAGAATCCGTGATGTCCTTGCAACTGATTTTAGTATTACAGGTTTGCACGTAGTTCTTTTTTTACACAAAACATGAAAATGAATAATGTTAAGGGCACATTAGTCTGAGAGAGCCAGGCCTTTCAACACAAGACTGAGCTGTGCAGGGCTCCTTTCTGCAGCTGTTCTTTGTCCAGCTCACCAGGAGAAGGCAGCAATCTCCGCACAGCATGCGGGAGTCCTCGCAAGCCTTTGTGGTGAGACTTCAGCCAGTTTTGCTAAGTCCTATATCCCAAGGGCACTTTTGGTCCAGAGATCCACCCAGATCCCAGACTTCCCAGGCTTTCTCTTTTGGCTCTTGGTAACATTTCCTTTTGTCTCTTTCTAGTGGTGTCTGTGTACTGAGCCATATGAACAGCAACAGCCCGTGTAATGAAGGCCATTCACAGAGGCCAAGAGTATGGATGCTGGTCTGGGATCTTTTGTTCCCACCTGACACCCCTGTGCGAGCAGGCAGCCCTGCCACTGTGCTGAGTGGTGCCAGCTCAGTTGCTAACACAAAGCTGGCAAACTCCAAATGTCAGCCTCTTCCCCTCCACAAGGCTGATCCCTTCCCAAGAGCACAGATCGCGTGTGCTACAGTGCAAAGCCGTTAGTCAGACTGCACTGGGTATCTTTCCCATTTGTCCTCCAGCATTTTCTTTTTGTACCTCAAAGCTCCTCTTCATAAATCTCTGGGATGAGGGTGTGGGCAGAAACCCCCTTGTACCCTTGTTCCCTGTCTGGTTCCCCCAGTTCCTCGGCTCAGTAGCTGCGTAGGGTTGTGTCAGAGCATTCAACTCCTTCCTCCCACACACTCTTACAGTGATTAATCACTGAGGGCTCAATCAGAAAGCTTTGTCCACCTCGGATGCTGTCTGTTCCCAGACAAACTGAAGTAATTTGTATCAAGAGCAACTCGTGAGAGGTTTTTCACAGGTCTCCACAAATATATGGTTGTGTGAATTGGAAAATCCATGGCTGCAAGATAGCAGCCTGCTACTGCAAAGGAGTTTTGCTTTCAAATCTACCTATGTATCTGGAATTATGTCATGGCTTTCAAGACCTCCATTTTAGAGACTCAGCTGGCTAACTAAGGACAGCATTTTGCTTAAGGTGTCAAAAGTCAGAGGTCAAATGGAGTTATCATTTTTTCCAGTATCTGAGAATCTAGTCCTCATTCTTTGAATACATTTACATGCCATGTGTTTGCAGTCGCAGGACCGATAGGCCTGGAGCCCAAATCATGACCACATAGTGAAGGAGTTAAGAATCCGCATTTATCAGCCAGAGATGAAAAGCTGGAGCCTTTCAATCTGCATAGAAAAATAAATGATGAAAAAAAAAAATCATTAATTAGGCCCAACAAAGCTATGAATTCAAAAGTCTTTGTTGAATTCGTGTTATTCCTTTTATCCAAATAAGTACAAATGGAGATCTCAAAATGTACTTCTCTAACCACCCAGGAGGAAATGCCCATTTCCAAGTTTGGAGGATCTGTTCTCATGTGGCCAAACTTGTGATTCCTTTGGTGTAAGATTTTCCTAAGGCATAAGTGTAGTCATTCCAGCATCCCTAATACATAAATTGTGTAGATAATGCTGAAATTTCGAGGCTGTATGATTTTAAGACATCTGTTTTATAAGACCAGATGGTTTCCTTCCATGGGAGGGCATGGGGTGTGACTTTACAAACCTGACTTGCACATCCCATTGCTGGTGTTGGACTTTTCAGCCCACTGAGTGATCCCATGGGTGAAATGCCTTTACAGCAGTGATAAGATGTCAGTTTTTCAGTGCCAGGCATCCATGGATGACATCGTGCAGAAACAATGTGCCCTCATTTTTATCACCAGAGATGCCTGAATATCTAAAAATTATCTTGAGTAAAGAAATGTTCACCCTTTTTTTTTTGTGGCTTCTGCATTTATTCAATGTTAATAGCTTAACAAATAGTTAATTGGTAGAAGTCTGAAGCAGTACATTTTTTAAGACAGTATCGATGGAAAGGCAATTTTAAATCACTTATGCTGGCAATCACAGGAAAATAAGACAATGTTTAGTTTTTCCTAACTTGGGTTCAGTGAAATGAGCTGCAAATCTTTGGGCAGAACTAGTGAGATGAAATCTCATATCTGCAGTAGAATCACATATAAGCAACTGTTTGTTAATATTTGCACAGACCACAATTTCTTAAAAACATACTGAAAATAATTTTGAATAAAGGCTCTTAAAAATCCCATCACTCAAAACCAAAATTAGCCAGGCCCTCTAGAAAAATTATTTGCAATGAATTCTTTGCTTGGATGTAATCCTCCTCCTCCTCTTCAAGCAGTATTTTTAAAATGACTAACCACACATTTCTTGGATTTTCATCTCCAGAGGTTGGAAAAAAGAGTTCACAGAAATGAGTGATTTTTTTCCTCTTAATTTTGTACATTATTATGAACTCCAATATAATAAACTGTGATTGAAGCAGGCTCATCAGGCAGAGCATCTGTCACTGCTGTCCCTAGATTTGGAACCACTGTCTGTTTCTCCTCCAAGGGTCGCTAGTGTGAACTTTTCAGTCAGTGGAAAGTCTTGTGGGCAGACTTATTGTGCTGGCCACAAAGCAAATTGTAAAGAACTAAGAAGGCTTATGGAACACAAAAATTATGGGACAATCAAAAACTAAAATGGAACATTTTAAAACTTTGGTTTTTTTTCCCAAAATGATAAGAATGTATGTCAAATATGAAATATTATCAACCTTTCAATACCTATGTGAAAAGCTACAAGCTTCCATCTAGAGAGCTGTCTTCCAGTGATGCCTTCCTTCACATCAATGTCAGATGCAGAGGGGCTTTTATACCGTTTCCCCTTTATATTCTTGGAAAACCTTTGGTTTGGATAAACTATGTATAGAATTTCAGGACAGAAGAAATCACGTAGCAAGACATTGAGAGGCTATGTAATATATAACCTCATCATATGCAACCAGGACCAGTGATAATGGCCTTTTATATTGCTGAAATAGCATCACTGATTTGTGTTTACTGAGCAGGTATCAAAAGCAAACCTTAGAACTATGGTGTGGCATATATATCTGTAAGGTAAGACCCCACTAATGATAGGAAGAGAAAAACAGCATTTTTCCACATCTGCCTGCTAGCATCTCAGAGAAGCAGCTGAGATAGAGTAAGCAGGAGAAAACAGCATCCATAATACCAGTGTGTGCTTTGCATGTCTGGATGAGAGACTTTCTCCATATTTCATCCTGCAGATGCACAGCCAATCTGAGTGCTCAGCTGGAAGTGGGAAAGTTCTGTTTTGTAAATGGATCCCTTAAAATGGCACCCATGTAGTCCATGCTTGGGAGCTCTCTGCAAAGATCATGTCCCACAAGTGGAGGTGTTTTCTCCCAAAATAGATGTGCATACTTGCTCCTACTTTCAAAAGCTGCTGAGAAGAATGATCAGGCATTAACTTCAGTTTGACTTTTTGGAGAATTGATGAATTCATTGCTTTGGTGCAATTGCCAAACACAATTTTCTTTTTACCATCTACACTTTGCCTGTCCCTGCATGACTTTCTGCTCTGGTGTCAGACTCATCAGGCTCAGAATGGGAATATAAGGTGGTGGTACCACTGTTGGTGATGACAAAACTCCTGTGGACTTTGAAGATCACAAATGGGTTACTTTTTGTTTTCATTAGCAACATATTTCAGGGCAATAATTATTTGGGATTGCTTACAGTGTTGTCCGAAGTCAGTCCTTTGGGTATCAGTCTGGGTCTACTTTGCAATGTGTGGCAAGACCTAATCACTGGTGCAACAGCTTTTAGACATCCCAGATTTCCCCATTAAATGGTGATAATTGGTCCTTTTCAGGGCAGGCAGCTCTCAAGCACCTAGAAAACAGCAGCTGGCTGATACCCTCCTGTGTGTGCAGTGATTTTCATGTCCACAACGGCCCTGGGCAGCACAGCACCCTGCGTGTGCTGCTCCAATCTGAGCAACAGCCCTGCTTGAAGAGGTGTGACTTTTAGTTTAGTTGCCCGGAAAGAAATGGTAAATTATTCACTGAAACTGCTCCTACCCAGATTCCTCTCCAAGTTGCCAAATGCCAGCACATGGAGCATGGCTTGGTGGTCATCCTTCTTTTCCCAAGCTCATCAATTTTTCCCTTTAAAATTTTGCTCAGATCTAGGGCTGTTTTAACATTTTAACTGTTTTAACATTTTTCACTCCTTCATGGAAACCAGGTAAATGCCATTTGCCAGCTGTACTCAGAGATGACACTTATCTTGAATGTAAGTCAAGCTGACAAGAAGTAAGGTCTGATGGAAGCACGACACACCACTGCTTCTGTGTGTGGTGTGCCACAACAGACAGGTGGGAATCAAGACTTAAACTCAGTTTTCACTATTTTTCAGTGACTTGTAGTGATTTTAATGACAATTTGTTTGATTTCAACTCATTGTTCCCTGGGTTTTCATTTCAAGAAGCATGAGAATTACTCTTTTGAGGAGGACAGAATGCATGTTGTTATAAATGGCACTCAAGGATGGCACACAGCACCACTTCTTCTCCCTCCTGCATCAGCTTCCCTCTGTGGTCTCAATGATGGCAACTTAATGCTTGTTAAAATATTATTTCCTGGATGGTTCCAAATGTTGTTTCCCAGGGGAAGAAATACTAAAATAAATAGAAAATGCTTTTGTAAAAACAAACGTTTTCAGGCAAACAAACACTAAAATCTGCCACATTTGATTACACAGACAATGAAAAAGGAAATGATACAAAAGTTTAAACTTAATTTTAAGTAAATAAGTAGTCCTGTAGAAGGCCTGTAAACTGTAAAACAACAGGGTATCTCACACTGTAGTAAGTCAAGGGCCAAGCAGACTCTTCACAGAGGGTATGAAATGCCTCTGCAGTTAGGATGAGGTTTTTCTCACAGCAAAGTCCAGACAATACTCCTCCATCATTAAGTTTTTCTAAGTTCTCACAAACAACTTTACTGAGAGTACAACACAACCTTGAGAGCAGTCCTGGAAGAAATCTGAATGTCCAGTTCTCAAAACAAGATTTCAACATGCGTCACTTCCCTCCTTGGATTATTTTGGCCAAGGGTGACAGGATCAACCAGAATTCCAGGTTACAGTTCATTAGTCCTTGACAGCTAGATTATTGCTGTCTGCAAGTGGGGCAGTTCTGGCCATACACGTTAGGATCTTTTAAACATTTCCAAGGGTATTTATCTTGATGCATTTTTTGTGCCTCTGAACAAGAATAGAAGCAATTAGACCTGAGCTGTAGGTGTAATCAACTAGTTAAGAACCTGACAATTTATAAATTATAAATTCTACCTCCAATGCAAAATTTCAGATGTGTAAAAGAAGATTTTTTTCAAGTCAGGCCTCAGAAATGCACTTTCAGATAGAGCTTGGTTATTTCAAACAATTTGGCTTGGTTTTGTGCTAGGCTGGGGAATCGGAAAAAAAAGTGCTTTAAAATCATGCTGAATTAGTGAAACAAATTATCAAGAGCATGGGTGACTAGTCACTGGGAATGCTTTGCTCTAAGAAATGATGAGTACTCCAAAGCTTGATGTCATCAGATCAAGGCTGGACATCTTTCAGGAAGGTTTTGCATCAGATGAGAAGTTTTTGAGCTCATCTTGTGATTATATGTACATCTGAATTGGAAATGGTAGACAAGGAACCTGAAAACGTGATGACAATATGTGAAAGCAGGTTAGTGGGGTTCCTATTTCATCTCTCAGTATAATAGAATGATTCTGGGCCCAAAAATGAATTGAGTGTTGCCTGAAGTGTGGCTGAGTCAGTACAGCTCTCAACTTGCTCTCAGCAATGCGTTCACTCAGTAGTGCTGACAGTAAAAAACTCATCTATTGATTGTCAGTGAAGTATCATTTGAAAATGCAGTCTTCAAACAGAAGAGTAAAAAAATGGTTTGACATAATAATCAGTCTGGCTGTTGCTGTGTGTAGCTTCACTGAGCTGAACCAATTATCTCTTCTGTTGTTGTTAAAGAAGTTTTATTTTTAAGGAGAACTATTCTCATCCTAGAAGAATTAAATATCATCCTGGAAAAGAAAATGTTGACTCAGACAAGGAAAAGGACTGCTGGAAGCATCACAGAAAGTAAATTCTGCCTTTTATTTAACTCTTTCATCTACATTCCCATGGAAATTTGTAGAGATGAAAAGGAAAAATATGAACAATATATAGAAAATGACAAAAAAGTGAAGAGATAAACAGAAGTGGTTTGTGTTATTGAAAAATACCTTGAAGTGTTGGAAGAAGGAAATATTTTAACCCCCCTTATGCCCAGGCTTTACTCTGCAAAAACAGTACAAAAACATTTCAGCCTGTACTAGTGATGACTTTGTGGGATTGACCCTGATGACTCTGTAGGATTGACCCCCACATTGAAAGCAAAAGCAATGTCTGGGGCTCAGATAAGACACAAGTCCTATTTTGAAGGCAGGCTTTTGCAAAGGATGAATTCTATTGTTCAAATAGATTCAGGTATCCCTGTCTAAGATGAGACAGACACTACAGTGTCATCTCAGCAGCAGTGCTATGTCTGAAGATGCTCTTTCTTATTTTTGGGTGCATATCACCCTGGTGCATATCACCAGGTCTGATTTGGGGCCTATTGGGCTAGGTACAGTGCAAACTATACCAACAAGGCAAAGCTTTATTTGCAGGTGTTTAATGGCCTTTACATTTACACAGTTTTAAGTGTGCAGACAGTATGGAAGAATGGCTTTTGCTTTTAGTGTCATTTTCTGTAACAGCAGGGCAGTCAGCATCCAATGACAGAATAAAAAGCTGCAGAGTTAGATAATGGATGACACATGAACTTTGTTTTAGTTGGTGCAACTCCAAAACTGTATTCCAGAAGTTTCTAAATTCTTCCAGTCTTAGTGCTTCATGCTGACAAATGTGCTTGGCATGTGGTAAGAGATGTGATTTAGAGTCACACCTCTGGTACCAGGTCTCCAAGCACATCTGCTCTCAAAGCTGGACTCATTTCTTCACTTCCCTGATGCAGACAGGCTACTAGGGCAAGACAGAACCCAGGATTTAGCTCCACTGAAATACATGGCCCAGACTTTTGTGGTCAAAGGCAGAGGAACTGCAAGGGCTGTCTGACTTCAGGCAGAGGAACTCACTGCATGCACCAGAAGCATTGGGAGCAATACACAACTATCACAATAGGCCAGGTTTCCAGGGGTGTGTGAAACATATGCCCATTCCAGAGGGGATTGACTGTATCTGTTGATTCTAAGGAGTTCTCATCCTAGTCCTTGTTCACTGTTTTACAGCACACTGCGAAAGCTCACAGGACTGCCCCATGCTTCTCAAATTTTGTGTGTGTTTCATCCGTGCAAATTGTGCCATCACCCCTGCCCAGAAGAGCTTTGCCAGTTAGGTGGTTGCCTAAAGACAGCAGCAGGGTTTGTCTTGTTTTCTATTTCTTACCTCAGATTATTCTACATACTCAAAGGGGCATTTGTGGCTGGACTGGACTTGCACAGGCCATGTTAATTCGTGAGGATTTGGAGAGTTTGCACATCTGAATGGAGTCAGAAAACTCAAAATTGTGGGTCTAGTGTCGCAACGGCGCAATAAGGACATGGCAACACAGCTTGGTCCATAGCAGAGCAGAGAGCCAGCTCCGTTTATTGTTCTATTCCCTTTTTATAAGGTAGGAACCCAGGTAGATGATTTGCTAGGGTGCAACCACCCCCCGGTATGGTTGGCTGGGTTCTACGCCACCCAAATCAAAACATATCAGGCCCGGACCCACAACAGATGTGGAAACAACAGGTGCTTATCTTATTGTTTTTCATACCTTCCATGGGAAAGAAGGACTTTCTCACAAGCAGTCCCAGGCAGCAAGCTCCGGGCCGCTACAGTCTAGTCATCATTTAATGGATGGAAAATACATTTTAATTCTGAAGGGGAATCTAGAACTCTAATACATCTTTCAGAACCATGTTAACACATAGCCCATATGTGTGTACTGCTAGGGCAACATTCTTTACACAGCATTTATGCAACTATATGTTAAGGCATGATGGGAAAATGACTGCCTCTGGTTCTCATCCTCATAATTGGAAATGTGTGTGCAGATCCAAACACATTCAATAGATGCTGCCTGAGATCCCAACACACTGAATGGATGTTACATGAGAGCTACACAACAGAGCCACCTCACAGAGGGTTGCACAAAGCAAGGCCAGGGTGCTCCTTGCTGTTAGTATTCTCCTAAATTAATTTTTCTCTTTTTTTTTTTTAGTGTTTCTCTTCCTACAGCTTTGCCCTCTTTGCTTTCTGAACTCTCACAGATACTCAGACATTGGCTTTGGGATTCAAACTGGGCCCTGATCTTATGTGAAAAAGAAGGAAAACCTTCTGACAGAATAACCTAAGTGTAACACCAGATAAATTAGAAGTGCTCTCTGCTGTCATTCAGCAAAGCCATGTGCAGACAGCGAATTTTCACAGCTATTAAAAAAAAATGTGCTATTCACTGCAACCTTGCCATCTGGCTTCTAGTGCTGGATTCCACTACAGTGTGCTTCTTGAGATTACACTCATCTGCCAGCCTCCCCCTTGCCTCCCAAAGCACTTAGGAAAACTCTTCTGGGAATAGAAAGTGGATTATTTTATTCCAATCACCATACAGCTAACTATACATGGTAATTAAAAAAGGAGATATTCTCCTTCTGCCACTGGAGGCAAAGGTTTTCTTGCTAGTCGTAAATAGTGAGTGCTTGTTGGGAAAATTAAAAGATATTTACTGAATAAACTGGTACTCTGTTATCACACTGATGGCCAGGCAAAGATAACCAAGTATTAAAACAGAAAACAAGGGGAAAATATTCAGAGCTGAGGCTTTGCCTTCTTTAATGGATGCAGTTTTTCCAGAGGATCACAAGCATCTTTAAGCACTGAAGAGAAAGGGAACATTTATCTCTGATTTAAACAGCCATGAAGGCAGCACAACGCACTGGGAATGAATGTGGTTTGCTGGAGACCTCACCTCCTATGGACACGGGGACTTTATTAATCCCTGTGGCCTCAGAAAACAATGAGTTCAATATAAAAGTTTGCAGCATGAAGCCCTAAGAACTGGCAAGGTGGGGAGCTTTCTTGTGCAGTTCCCACTGTGTGCCTGGGAAATAGCAACATTCAGGCAGAGGAAAGCGCTCTTGCTTGTACCAAGCACCGCTGACTTCAGCTGTGGGAGACCTGCAGAATGCAAGCCTCCCCAGGGGCACCCACTCACTTGGCAGGGGCCCTCTCGTGTCTGCAGCCCCAGATGACTCACGCTCTCCTCACGCCCTCTCTGCTGCCGGCCCCGATACTCCCTCCAGGCTCCAGACAGTTTGCTGAGCTAGAAATTCCCAACAACACACCACGGTTCGTGCAGTTCTGACCCCAAATCTGAAATTCCCAGATGGCTCAAGCTCTTCTTTTTTCTGACCTCAAGGTTTAGCTCATTGTGATGACTCAAATGCACCCAGTCTCTTTTTAACAAGCATTTGACAAGCTTCGGTAATTTTCATTCACCTGCAGCTCCTGTCTCAATGTCAGGACTGCCAGCTGAAAATGACAAAAAATATCATAATGCACATGGTGCCAGCTCTATCCCACTCTGCAGACATGATGCTGACTTGAAAAATAGAATGAGAATATAAACTTTTAATTTAGTGTTTTGGAGATTTAGTATCAACCAAAGCTATGCTTCCAGGACCTTAAAAACCCAAACAAACCCCAAACCAAAGAAACCAAATATTCTGAAAAATTCCCAGGACTCCTGGAGCTTAGCATTTGGTCAACTATTCAGTTAACAGGAAATTGGAAATTTCTCCTTAGTTCATGTGCTTTCCCTTCAAGCTTAAAACTACATCATAATTTGGGATCCCAACTTGAATCTAAAATTTGATGATTCCCCCCTGCTTTCTTGGGGGCTTTCCAAAGTTTTCTGTATCTAAAATGTCTTATGCATAGCTCCTAATGGAGGAATTCCTCACTGGGTCCTAAACTCTTGCTTAGGTTCTCAATTGTCTCCACTTCTTGCTCCTGAGACTGAAATAATCTTATCTCATATATGGCGGTCTCTACTGGGTCCTGTTCCTTGGTTGCTTTTCCTCAAGAGCTGACACTCCCCTGTGGTTTTGTACTCTACTTCACAATCTGCCAAGTAATATATAGCATGTTATTCATAACTCCATAAATGTGTTTTGATAGACCAGTTCATTGAATATCTTTGGTCCTGCTGATGTCACAGATCTGGTAGCTTGTCAGGCAAACAGTTTTCCATTTGCCAAGGCTTCAAAGTTTAATGATTAAAAATGCATTAGGAGAACTATACATCCTGGAATTATTTTGAAACTCCTCCCTTTCTGGAGGATACAAAGTTTTATGAATTTACACCAGCTGTAATTTTGGTCTCTGGCAAAGTAAACTGTCAGTGTGTCCATCTTGTTAGCTTGGTGTATTTCTAAGCTAATTTTCAACATCAGATTCAATCACCTTTAGCATTCTGAGCCTTCAAGATTGTACTAGGAGACCACCAACTTTCAAATTCTGCAAAAGAGAAAGCCCAAGTCTGCTTGATGTATTAGGGCTGGAATTACCCCTGTTTTAAACAGCTTAGCTCCACCAGGCTTCGCAGCCTAATCCTCCAGCCCATGGCCTGACCCCAACCACTGCCCAAGCCCAGCAAAATGCAGTGACATGGAGTGGGCCCAGGCTGCAGACAGTAACAAGAATTAAAAGCAAGTGGTATGACAAGCTCTGGCTCCTGCTGAAGTCTACCCTCAGCACTTGTACAGCTGACACTTCTCAGTGTCCTTAGCTAGCTGTCAGCATTGCTCTCTTGGTGATACCCCTGCCTACATGACTATGTTGGGGTAGAGCAGGAACTAAGGGCAGAGAGTAGACTGCTGATAGTCCAAACTTGGCCCTAGTCTGGTGCCCTATGATTCACTCCCACACTATTGTTGCCTATTAATAATAGGCTTTTTTCCAAGACACAGAAAATGAATTACTCATAGATAAGACACTGAAAATAAAATCTTGTCAGCACTGTATATTTAGAAAGTGATTGTGGGACAAATCCAGGTCAGTCCTCCATTCAATACAGAGTTAACACCTGAAAGGATTTGCTTGCTGCGGGGGACAATACCCAGGAGTACTCACCACCTTTCCCTCTTGCCATACACTGGCTATCTGGACCCATGGCTGCAACTTCATATAAAATTCCACAACATGGAGAACAAAGCAGACAGGTGAGATACCAACACTTTTGATTTCACTCTGACCATGGACAGTGAGTTTCCTGCAGTAAGCCAGGAGTTTCAGAAGTTTACTGAAGGTTTCCTGGACTTCTGCTCACCTCTCTCCAATGCTCTCATGTTCCTTCTCTCCTCCTCCAGGAGGACAGAGAGGAAAACAGGACTTCTGCATCCTCAGCACCAGACAGCTGCTGAACTGATGATTTCCTCCAAGGCTTATATGTGGGTTGACTTTCAAAAACAGCATCTAAGGGATTGTTTTTGCTTTTCAGAGGACTCTAGAATTTCTATCAGAATCCTTGTGAGTGATCACAACTCTATTTTCATCTCAAGGTGGAGAATTATCCAAGTTGACTTCTTCTCTACTAACTTTTGAATCATGCCAAGCTGCATCCAGGATTAAACTGAATTTCTGAAGAGTCTCAGATCTGCATGAAATCTATGCATCAGGGCAAAGGGTATGTGAGCAGATGTTGTGCCCATACTGTTAGATTTTCTGTGCCTCAAGATTGTGGTGATGATGTGAAAATATCAACTGCCCCTCTACATTGCAACTGGGTACAAATTTCAAGTCAAGATAGTAAGGTATTAATGCTAATTATATGTAAATGCAGAAACTAAGTACCATGAAAGGGGAACATCTATTTAGAATAAGCAGTAATGCTACTCCCCATGGTTTTCCTTGCAGTAGGACCATATCCTGAATGTCTCAGACTAGGCCAACATGATAGGGCCAGCTTGAGAGTCATTGTTAAGTCCAGATGTGCTGAGTGCTTGAGCCTCAGTTGAACCCCCAGGTCTGAAGTGTGTCCTGCTTTTCCTCACTTCCCAGCCTGCCCATCCATCTCTCTGTATGGTACATTATGCCCAAAGAAAGCCCATCAGCAGCAACCAACAGCTCCCTGCTCCTGACTTGTGGCCCTTCAGCATCCCATATTTTCCCTTTAACATGAGTGATGGTTACTGATCATGGCCTCACTAAGTCTTTATATCCTGAATAAATATATGGCTTCCAGACTAATCAATGCAGCCTGCTGTCTTCTGGCACTGGGGACAACTGATCACTCTGCTGTTTCAACCCCAAGTGTAAGCCCTCCTTACACATCCCATGTTGCAAAAACTAGTGTTAAAAGTCTTTTTTCAAGCATCTCTTCATGAAGTATCAAGGTAGAGGGTGTTCTGCTCAGCAAACAGAGTTACATCCATACCATTGCATAGTTTCCCTTTGTACATGATGAGAGATTGATGGTGTTTTGACATTATGGATTGCTATTGCGACAACACCTAAAAATGACAGCTTGGTTTGTATCTCAGACAATTTACAAACATTAATTACAGGATCATACAAGAATCATGTGCTGTGTTTACCAGAAAATGTGAAGAATCCTTCTAAGATCAACATGCTATGAGTAACAGATTTCTTCAGAAACAGGCACAGAATGTAGTAAGAGGAGTGTTTCTGACAGAAATGCAATCTCTGGCAATTGTGTCCATAGAAAGTAATGGAGCAAGGCTGGGAAACTGTCTATTTATGAGTGAAGTGTCTTCTAAGTAACAGTGGGAACACTACAACTTAAAAAGAAAGACTATATACAGAAACACCTTACTGGAATGTATTTTAATTTAACTTCAACTAAACTGGGAATTCATTCCTGCTGCTTCTTTGATGTGGCAATAGGCAAGTGAAAGAATGTTCACAGTTTATGCATTTATCTCTGGGAGAGGCAACCCTGAATTCCTTGTGAAAAAAGTCTGCTTTTGCAGTGAGAAATCCTTTTTCTCCAAGCGACTGTTAAATTTTCTTTGCCTGGATTTCCTGTCCATCTCAGGCACACAAAGATCTAACATTCATGTAGAACAGAGGGACTTTCACCTGCCCGTGCCCAATTATGTGTATGCATGTGCAATGTCAGCTTCAGACATTGCGCCAGGGTGCTTTTGGAAAGAAAGGAGATGCAAACCTTGTGTTTGTGAACTGACACAAGGGAATGGACACCCAGGGCAATACCAAGCAGTAAGCCATACTAGACACACAGACTTGTCCTAAGTGAAAATGAGCTGCTTCTGTGACACAATTATTATTGGGGTCCTTACTTTGGAAGTTAAGATCTTGAGCTGCAAAAGTATTGAGACACCCACCTGCCTCTTCAGTACCAGGGGCAACACCTTGGTGTCTCAACAGACTCTGCTGTGTCCAAGCTGCTGTCAAACCCTAAAAGGGTTTAGATCCCTGAGATAACTTGATAACCCTTATGTCCCTTGTCTTGCTCTATTTCAGGTAACACAAGAGCACCTTCATGAAAAGTCGTCCAACAAAAAACTCTAAGAAACTGATGGTGATTTCTGTACCCTCAGCCACTACATCCAGGCACCCTATCCATCCTCCCCCTTCCATTTCTTCTTTACAGGGTGGTATGCAAGCAGCTCACCAGGCTTAGAATACAGAGGATTTCTGCCTTGGGAATTCCACATGAGGGAGGTATCATCTCTGACTAAATAAACCACATCACACACTCCCGTCCTGCTTCTTGCTTCATTTTACTCTTTGCTTAGGCAAACACTCAAGTCTGTTCCAAAAACCCTTTATTGCATGTGTGTGGGACTCCTATCTTGCACAGGGACACTAGGCACTTATCCATGACTCAAGTATAAACAGGACAGACACTGTAGTGTCCCTGAATCTGCACCAGTTTTCTTTGTTTTCATGTGATCCAATATACACACCTTACTTTTCACACCTGACATGTGACTTTAGTGGTGATCAACTTTTCCATACCAAGTGGCAGGGGTTTTCCATAGTTACCTGTCCAGACTTCCATTCCACAAACAGCACAATAACCTTCCCACGTATATACACTTGTTTCTGGGATATTTTGGAAACATTGACCTTACCCTGATCACATGGTGCTGCCTGGATCTGAGGAGCACCCAAGCAAAGGTGACACGAACAAACTGCTCCTGTCTTTCCCAAAATCTCCTGGGGGATGAGTGAGGAGCAAGTGTGTGTGTGAACAGCCTGTGTTCATATAGAAAGCCTTAATTACCACACCCGGGTATGACTGATACTCACCTGGAAGGATGTCTGATCAGATGATGTGCTTTCTTTAAAACAATGACCCAAATGCCCTGGCCCACCTGAGCCCCTTGGGCAGCAGGCACAAGAACCAGTTTTAGTACTTGCTCTCAGCTGTAAGTGCTGCTTCAGATTACCCAGATTACTTAAGATTCTGATTTAAACAGAATTTGGATTTCTGTCCTGAGACAGAAAATGAAGTAATTTCAGATCTTACAAACAGAATCAATTTTAACCTGTGTTCTGAGAGAGGCAAGGAGACACTTTGTTCAACGTCTTCCTTTTCCAGGTAACCCCCTCCCTCCACCCCAGGCTGCTCCAATACTTCCTTTGTCTGAAAATGCTCATACAAAATGATGAAATTTCAGGTTTCTACTCAGTGGATTCTCAGTGACCTCCAGCTGCTCCCTGGTGTTTTGTTGAGTCATCGGTGGGCACAGAGTACTAGTTGCTCCTCCTGAGCTGGAGCCCAGTGCTATGCTTCCACGGGGGAGCAGTCAGGCTGTGACACAGCCCAGAGGACAGAGTGACAGGGCACGGCTGTTACAAACCTTCAGTTTCATCAAAGGTAGAGGAAAAAAAAAACAAACAACAAAAAAACTTCAACAGAATAAAAACTTATGTAGTGCCCCCTCTTCCAGTTCTCTCTGCCACCAATAAATTATTAACCTCGGTGATTAAATTAATATTTAAAAGTGCACTAAAGGAGTAAAGGCGGGCTAGCCGCTGGGGTACAGTTTCCTCATTGCGCATCCCGTGCTTCCCGCGGTGCCAGCCCCGAGCTGAGCTCCCGGCGCGGCCCCGGGGCGGGGGAGCCGTGTCCGGGCTGAGGCTGCTCCGAGCGCCCTCGTGTGCCGGCCTCGCCCCGCCGCTCCTCGGCCCCTTGGGGTGCCCTCCCGGCAGCAGAGTCCCAGTCAGCGATCCCGCTGGGCGAGGTTGGCTTCAAAGCCCTTCTCCCTGCCAGAGGGGGCACCAGCAGCTCGCCCGCCCCACCCCGCTGATTTGTGTCTGGGAAAGGAAAAGAGAATTATTAAAGGATAAAGGCAAAGTAAAGCAGTAAAACTCCAGCCCTCCCTTCAGGGTGAAAGAAAAAACAAAAGAGCAACTTTCTCTGCTTACAAACTCCTCTCCTGGTGCTGTGAAGGGTACCTGCGTGATAAGGTGGGCTAAATAAATTCATTTAGCTAGCTCATTCGTTTAGTTCATTCTGCTTCATTCACACCTCAGCCCCAGTCTTCTCAGTGCCAGTGGCTTTGTTTGAAGAATAAGAGTACAGACTGTGATTATTTTTCTTACCTTTGTTTGAATTCTTTTCACCTTGAACAAGGTTTCTTCCATGTGAGCACAGACCTGCCAACACATCCATCCAGCCGAAAAAGGTATGAATTTTTGTTCTTACTAGCAGCTTTCGTATTAAAATCACAGCAAGGCAAACACAAACCCCAGATATGAAATATAAATAACAAACAATGCCCAGATTGGAAACTTTCTAGAGATTACATTAGACCCTGGCAGGGCCCCTCTCTCTGTCAAAGAAGTGTTATCTTGAGATTGTCAATGCATGCTTCAGGGTAAGAGTGACTTTGTCCCCAGAGACCCAAGGGAACATAACGAGTGACATCAGTCATATTTTGGAGCCTGCAGAGCCTAGTGTCACTAAATGTCAACTAAATCTCTGTACATGGCTCTCTTCAAAGAGTCATTCCTGAAGTGCTGAAAGGTGAGAGCGGCTAACCAAGCCATTTAAAGAAACATTTACTAAGTACGGGAAGGGCACAATGATGTACAGACCAGGTATATACCTATTTTGTTTTCCTTCAGTTTCCATCAAGACCAAAGTGGGTGGGAAAAAATGCCCCTTTACCAGAGGTAGGACATTAGCTGACGAAAGGCAGGAGACTCATGCCAAAGCAATGGCCATTTATTTTTCCCCTAGAGCTGATATTCTGTCTGTTCCACCTCAGCATTCCTCACGAAGCCAGAGACAACACATCACACAAAAAGAAAACACCAGACAGGCTTCTTTGGGAAAAGCAATGTTACATGTGAAAGAGGAATTGCAACTGGAATTTACAGGAATGCTAGCAGTCATGCCATCAGGTCACATCCTGATCCTACTTGCTTAATTGTAAATAAAGAGAGGACTCGGGGACACGCCAGCTATGGCAGCTCCTTATTAGGCCCTTTATTCATAAGTCTGACCTCTTCAGAAATAATTAATTGGAGAGACATTTTATGGCATTGAAAACAAACTTTTGTACTTTCTTGGTGAAACCAGTGTTTTTCCTTTTTGCAGAAACTGACTCATGTAAAAAGTATCCACAAAGGAACCATGCGAATCTGCTTAGGGATACAAATAAGCTGGGCTTTGTCAATCGGTCCCCTGTCAGCTACAGACAGGAAAAATTCTGCTCTGGAGCAAGTCAACGGCAATGTTTTGAGCACCATGGAGGGATGGAGGCAGATGGGTTCTTGCAGGTCTAGATGAAACAGTTAACGAAACAAGCCCTTATTCTCTGCCCCTGCACTGGGGGTTACCATTTCCACATCAGGGTCTGGTCAGGCAAAGGGAAAGCACATCCAGAAAACCACCAGCTTGGCTCAACTAACCTGAAGTGACTTTACTGACTCTGTGCTGAAGTTGATTAGCACCAAGTCTGTTCTCTTGGCTCAGCTGAGGATGTGGCAACCTCCTGCCCAAAGGCACTCACAAAGAGGAGATAGGTAGTAACATCTAAATTTAGGAAAGCCCCTTTTTGAAAAAATCATGAATCTGACCTTTAAGGGAAGAATTTACACACGGCAAATTCCTTATCTGCGATCTGAGTTCAAGGCTGTTTTATCTTGGGTGTTGGTTCAGTTTGGTGTGGAGATAAGTCCAAGCTGTGAAGTTTGAATCTGGACCAAATTTCTTCACAATTTGAAAGTGTTTGGTTCCGTCATTTTGGGAAGGGCCTGTCACTAGGTCTTTTAACTTTAGCAGCAGATATAGACATAATAAAAAGAGAAATAAACATTAAGAAGTCACTGTAGCTGCATCCAACTGAACCCCCAACACTTTACAGAGTCACTGATTTATAAAAAAAAAAGAAACAGTAAAGCATAAACAACAACTGAAACACCTCCAACATTTCCATCAGCACAGTGTACTTATTACGTAGACGCTATAAATACATTCTGCTAATGCGGGAAGTTTGGGGCAAGAACAAAAGCAAAGGCAATTAACTTATACTTGTTGCAATTACATGACATTTGACAAAATATTGCTTGATATTTGAAAGTGTGTAACTGAAAAAGATCTCTATCAAAACTGTTTAGTATAACAAATGTGACATTCTGTATATCTATCTATCTATCTGTCTATCTATCTATATATCTGTTGCAACACCACTCCGCATCACTGAGGTATACATTACAGATTATGCAAATTCAGATGACCCAAGAGACAACAGAACTGAGACAAAAAGCAGAAAATATGGAGAGAGATGTAAGCCAGAGGCAGCCCTGTTTAGTCAGTACACACTGTGAAAATAAAAGATAGGTCTGACACTTGGAGTCACCCTTCCTACTTGGGCCTGTGGAGTGGGAGCCCTTCGGGTCAGCAATGTGGATATTCTTTGGGGACATTCCTAGAAAATTTGGCTTATTGTGATAAACACCTGAGAAGTTTGGTCTCAAGCCTACAAATGTTAAGCAAGGGCAAAAAAAAAATTTAAACATAGAGTATGTTCCTGAGCCTGCTGAATTCCATGGGAGACTTTATCAACATTGTCTGGCTTTTGTTCAGGCTTAGAGTCATTATTACAATTACTGACAAGAATGTAATACCACAAAGCAAGGTTTTGGAGGCGTACAAATGCAGCTAATCTTCTCGCTGTATCTCAGCCTTGATTCTTCTTCTAGGGATGACTTTGCTATGCAGTCATCTTGTTGCTCTTGGTTGACAAAAAAAAAATCACCTATTGGACATTCTCCATACTGCACTCTTTATCATGTTCATATTGGCATCATCCAAACTAGGTAGGCAAGTGTTTGGCTTCATTTTAAGAAATGTTGAAGTGTTACAATGCAGCTGAAACTGAAAGTATTGTTATTGAAAGTGGTTATTTTTTGACAGTTCAACAGTGAGTAAAAATGTGAATGTGAATTGTAGCAAAACAGCAAAATGGAAATCTTGGGAGACAAATACAGTAGCAAGCTCAGCTGATCTCCAGTACTACAGGTCCTTCCCAGGACCATAATATTTCAGCATCTCACGAGCTTTAAACTATTTATCCTCTCAACATGCCTAGGAGATGGGTGAATAAAAGACGTGCAGGTGGCAGGCTTTGCCCAGGATGTTTGTGGCTCAACTCTGGTCTCCAAAGCCCCCAGGCAAGGCTCTCATCCTAGACTGGGAGGTGCTGATCCTGGAAGAAGCAAAGACTGCATCTGTCTGCTTATTTTTACTTTAGGTTAAAGCCAAGGGAGAGGGAGCTTGCAGGGTAGAACATGACCAAGGCCAGGAGGGCAAGTATTATGGAAAAAGAACTGTTGGAAAACTGATAGAAAACCTAGCACAAGTATGCAATATTTTTCTTTCTGTTTTCCCTGCCTGCATTTGAAGCAGGGTTGAGTGTTCCAGTCCTCTATGCGCGGAACTCTCCCCGTGCTGTACTTTCCTCCACAATGATTTACAAACTGCTCTCCTCTATTTCATTCTCCTTCTTGGGGAGATTGCCAGTCCTGTCAGCATTATCCTCTGACACTTTGGTCTAGAAATATTTCAGGATCAGGCATGCTTTCTTTGCTTTCGCTGCCTATATTTCTGGAAGGGCCATCAAACCAGACAATGCTTTGCACACGAGTCTGATGCCAGTGCCAGAACAGGGATGAGTTAGCAGCCACTTAGTCTGCAGAGTCTAGCACCAGCCTCACTCTACAAACAGTAGCAAACGTGAAAATCCAGGGAAACAGGAAGCCTCCTGAAGTGCAAACCTTTCCCTTATTCAGACCTTCTGGCTGTAGCTGCTGATGGAAAGGAATTTGCAGCGGGAATTGGAGATCAACCTAAATCTCCAACTAAATATAGCCTTGTACTGATGGGGGGAAGGAGGGGAAATACGGCAGGGAGGAGGGAAGCCAGGAATACTCTTAGCGCACAAAACCTATGTTGAGGGTAGCTAGGCATAATTAATTAATGATGACTTTTAATAGCAGGGTTTATCTGTTTAGATTGTGTCTAAGTAACATTGAAACATGAGAGATTCTGTATTCAAAAGATGTGTTACATAGCTGTGCATGTTACAAAAAGAAAACACGTGTAAGTATCAAATATTACTCATCGAACAAAAATAAAGCAAATGAGTCATATAAAACAACTCTATAAACAAAAGTTGCAAAATGCCTGGGAAGACTTAACTAATTCAATTGCTAGGCATTATGTTCCACTCATGTGGTCTTCCTCTAACAGGCTTGAAAAACTAATGGGATGCCAAAGGGACCTTAGTGTGAACTGCAAAGGAAGAGCGTGTAATGCGAGGGCTAAGTGTGCACGGCAATGTCATCTTTCCTCCACAGAACATGAAATATCTGAACTCTGTGGTTTCAGCTCTTTCATCCCATAGAAAAACTTGCTTTGCAAGGAGACATGGCCAAAATCATGGATTTCCTGCAGATCTTGGACAGGAATAGGCTCAAGGGAGGACTGAAGGACTTGGGATTTTCATTTTAGCTTGTGTCAAAAATAGCAGGAACATAAAAACTGACTTCATTTCAGTAGAATAAGAGGATACCACCTGAAATAATTTTGCAAAGATGTGATTCATGACTGATTTTCATCTTGACAGGACTCAGCTCTGTCTAATCCTATGCATTATTTGAAGATACTTTCAGTGTCAGTGCAGAGTTTGGAGACTGCTCAGGGGCTAGCAAAGGTCTCAATCCAACCTGAATCTGGAATGGCACAGTTTCAGGGTTGGAAGGCCTCCAGACTCTCAAAGGTTTTCACGGTGTCTCTTAGGGTATCTTCATATATCTTCTCCCCTCTGGTGTGACCTCACCGATCCTCTAAAACTACCAAGTCCTCCTGGATTGTGTCAGATTTATTCTGTGAGAGGTTCTAGTGGAGCTCTAAAGTCCAAAGAGTTTCTGAAATACAAACTATGCCTTGATACAATACTTTCCCCTCTACCATTTCCATGTCCATTTAGAAGGAGGAAAGTTCCCTCAGATGCCTCATGTAGTCTAGGGAACTTGAAAGGTGAATTTTAAAGGTTTGAGCTAGTAGGGGTGGTTTGAACTCAGAACAGGTCTGACTCCTGCATCACTTCAGTGTTTCAGCTTGTCTTCTGCACGTCACGCAAACATAAACCCTAACACCGGTGAGATATGTGGTTGGAATTACACTGAAATTGAGACCATCTAAATTTAAAGTGTCAGAAACTGCAGGTCTGAAGTTCTACCTTACACAAGTCATTTTGCTGGCAATGTGATGCTCAATATCTGCTACTGCAGGCTGGTTAATGTGAGGCTCAGCTCGACACAGTGGTATGAAATATAGTAAAGGTGACGAAGTTATCTCTGCCCTTGTTTATTGCCTGAATTCAGTTGCAGTGTTTATAAGACAAAGAACAGTACTCCAAAAGCAGAAAAAAAGGAGATTTAATTCAGTAGTGCATATGAATAATACTTGAAAAGACAAATAGTGTTTGGTTTAGTTAATATATTGCTCATTAGTGAACCACAATGCAGACATTTTTTAAAAGACCTCAATCACCATGACAACCTGATAACATTTAGTCACATCATTTCCGAATATGATTATCCTCCTTAAAAACTTTTCTTTTTTATGAAAACAGAGGGCAGATTTCAAGTCTGTGGTCTGTTCTTAAGATAACCTGTAAGTTCCCTCTTTGACAAACACTACAATACAGTGGGAAAATGTAAGGAGAAGTGAGAGAAAAATATAAATTGGAAGAGAAGGTATATGTTTTGTAATTGTAATCCCAAATTCAAGGAAAATCATGCTGTTCTACACTGTAAAATCCATACAGAGGAGGTGATTTGCACATATAATTCAGACTTGATGTGATAATTTTAATAGGATCTTCATCATGGTTCTGCGATCCCACAATGGAGATGGGGGATCAGCACCAACCAGGTAGATGTCACTGCAGGATGAAAGGAGGTGGGGATCAAGACTTTTGTGGGCACTCATCCTTTCAGTCCTTCAGTAGCACAGCAGGGACACCAGCTGCTAGTTCAAACCTGCAGGATCTTCTGGGCAGGACTGTCTGGTCTTCATACTGATTCATCCCTGAAACTCTGAAAGAGTCAGAATGCCCCAAGGTGCTAGGCAGCAGGACTTGCTAGGGGTGCAAAATGTGTTGTTATAATGGAAAGAGTGGGGAGCATGTCTGCTGTGGGTTGCAGCTGGTCCTGGTGATGGTCACACAGGTCCACAAGGCAAGGTAGCTGTGGTTCAGTGTGTGCAATGCCGACACAGCAGAGGCAGCTCAGCCCCCCATAATTCACTCCTGGGATGAAGGGAGGTCATGTTTCCCTGCTTTTCTGAGAACATTACCTACTCCATTTTCTGAAGCAAACTACTTTAGGAGCACAGTAGCTCATGTCCGCTTGCAGCTAGCATAGCTAAATGACGTGGCTTGATGAATAGGTTGAATTTTATCGGTAACCTCTGCTGTCTTACACTGATTTACTATCATCATCTCAGGCACTGCCAAATTATTATTTTATTGGGAAGGAAAATAGAGGTACCACAAAGTGACACTTATTCCTAAGAAGAATTTGGCAGGCAGCCGTGATAAGAAGGACTCAGTGGCCTGAGTGTGATCCTCCCAGTGGGACTGCTGCAGTGTGAGGATTCCCTTACTAGGATACAGCGGGAGCAGAGCCTGAAGCCCCCTTTGGCAGGCGTCCATGGATCTCATTAGGTTAACACTTTTTGGATGAAATGTTTGCAAACTTCAGACGTGTGCAAACTTGCAATCTCCCATGTAATTAATTGTGATTTCCTGACAGAAATTGTTACAATTAGTTGCTTAAGCACTTGTGCTTCTGATCCAGGCGAGATGACTGCCGGCAAAGTCACTGGTCAGGAATTTGCAGAAAGCCAAAGAGAAAGCGTGTAAAGGCTGTCCAAATAAATTTGGTCTAGGAGTCTGGACTAAATGAATTAATATTCTGAGGGAAATAATGCATTTTTATTGTCCAAATGAATATAGATAAAGCACCTAAACCCATTACTTGAATTCAGAAAGCTTTGGATTTAGGGATTTGGCTTGATTTATTGAAAACATTGGGCCAGTCATCTCGAATATATTGGACACTGAAATTTTGCACCATTATTTCTGATTTCTCCTATGCCTCACTGAGCAAAAAAACGCCCCCAGACCTTGTTTTTATGGGAACCCAGGGTGTGATTCCCCCTTGAAGTCAGTTGACATCGGTGCAGGGCTGAGCAGCCACTTCAAACTGCTACCCTGCTTCATGCCTTCTCTGCTTCCTGGTTTTATGCAAGAATGTGTGGGATGGGGAGACTTCATAAGGACTACTAATAATGGAGGTGATATATAACACCTTCACCATTATTATCCTGACTGCAAAACAACCCAGTCAAGAGCCTGAACAGGGAAAGGAAAGCAGGCAAATGGTTTTGAGCAAGACAGTGATGCCAGGGTTCAGGCTGAGAAGGGTTTCCAGGGAGCCCAGTCTGAAAAGCTCAGATATCCAACAGGTTTGGTGTGTGTTCTGCAGCACTGCAGGTGACTTCTGGGTGCAGGCCATTGCCTCCAGAGTGATCGTTGCTGGCATAGCCAAACATCCCATGTCTCAAAGCCATTTAGCAGATTGCCAGTACACCAGCTTTCTATGACAGGAAGAAAACACCTGCAAATAATCCACTTCCTGTTGTGAATGCTTTGAGGAAAGAGCATGGCTTTGCTCAGATGCTGTTGTTCAAACCCAGGAGCACTTGTGGCACAGGACTGGGCCATGGGGAGCTTTTGCAGAGCCCTTGCCTTGGGGTTAGCTGGGGAAACAGCACAAAAAGCTAGGGACATCCAGGTCTGAGGGGCTTTTTTTGTGCCCACAAGTGTTCTCAGTGGGATCATGCTGCACTATGAGCACAATTAAACAATAGCACATAGGGTATTTGCCAGAGATGATGGCAGAAGACAAGCAGAAAACAGGGTGGTGTTTCCACATTAGCCTTCCTTGTGGGCCCTGGCAGACTGCTGAAGTGTTTCCTCCCTGGTGCACTGCTGGTGGTGGGATGGTATTTGGGAGTGTGTGATCCAAGGCAATGCAGCTCCGCGCCAGGCACCAGCCTCCAGCCTCCTACCTCTCAAGGAGATGCTGATCTCCACTTGGCCCTCTGCACAGTGGGAGTGGGAAAAGGGACGAGGTTTCTTATCTCTTATTTCATAATTTTATTGAAATACTGTGGTTGATTAAGTACTTGAGAATGACTCTTCATGCAATTTTGGTTTTGCAAGCTCCTTCGGGGCAAGTCCTTGTAGCCCGTGCTCTCCATTTCAGTATGAATAAAGGAGGCTATGTTAAACAGACCTTCAGGAATTACAATTATGGAAACCCCATAAAATTATTCAAAATTCCCCTCCATGCACTCTTAATGCCTTCATGCTAACCTTCTTCTGTTTTTAAATGATAAAAGTCTTTGTTCCTTAACTAAGGACAAGGATCCAGCCCAGAACTACACATTTCTTAGGAGTCATAAACTCCTCAAGACAAGTGGCTCTAATGGAAATAAAAACAACTCTGTAATGGTAGCAGGTGCAAAATGAAACAGTACATTAAAAATAGCCTGGCTGCATTCTCCAGTGGCATGAGTTCTACATGCATATCACTCCAAAATAATCCATTTATCCTTTCTCCCCACGGCTGCAAGAAGCCATCCATGCTGTGTATCCTGGGGCTCTTCAGGCACGGCTGTGAGAATTGTAGCAAAACCACAGCCCGCCAGCCAGGCACTCTCCTCTGCCTTCCTTTTAGCACGTTCTCCCTGGCTTCTCCGTGCTGCAGGTGGGGAAAAGACTTTGACAAGCCAATGCATCTATTCAGCCTCTGATAAGCGCTGACTTTATTCCTATGAGTATGAGGTTAAGTTAATTTGCATTTTGCTAAGCATGAATTTGGCTCTGGAACTGATTCTGTTGCAGTGTTTAGTGATCATGAGCCACCCTGGAGTTTTGAGAGCTGAGGAGGTTTTTGTGGAAAAAGAAGCATATTTCTCCTTTAAATTGCCAGCATTTCAGGAGCAGAAATCTGCTTTCACAGACTCCACCCAGCCTTTCTGCTGCTTCTGTCTGCCATTTCTTCTCCAGGCCCAAAACTTCACTCCATCCTAGGCTTTCCTTCCTTTCTTTAGCACTGATTTTTGGTGTAATCTGGTAACCTCACAGGGTGTATTTTGAGAATTTCTCTCCATGTTTGCATTTGCCAATCAGATATTTGAGCCAGCTGACACAAAGCAACAGTGAACGCAAATGCTGCCATGGTGCTAAAATCACAGAAAACAGACTTGGAACCTATGGATACATTTTGTGGACAGTGACCCAGTTTCATCCAAGTGAAGCTTTCTTTTGCCCTCTTCTTTGCTGAGGGCTCCTCTGGGTCTTGCTCGACTGCAAGGGTATTAATTTTGCTAGTGACTGTAAATATCTGAATCAAGAATTTCCAAGCAAAATTGAAATTTCAAATGGTTCATCCTCATGCTAGTTATTAGGCAACAGAAAGAGCTAAAATATACCATTTTAATATTGTTAATAAAAGCAGCCTTTGGAAGTTGAGTTGTTGATTGCTCGTATGTCTTCTTTTTCCCCTGGATTGGTTCTCATGCCAGATCTGTTGATCTCAGCAGAGAAAGTTGTGATACCAGAGAAGACCCAGAGTAGACCAACTGAACCACAGTAATTTTAGTGAGGGCAGGGTTTGTGTGTAGGCTTCAGCCTACAATCCAGCTTGTGTCTCTGCTGCTCAGTACAAGATCTGTCAGGCTGTGCATTCAGAGGATGTCAGTGAAGTTCATCTGCCGAAGGCTGAATGTTATTTTATCTAGATAAATGTTTCACAGGGCATTTCCCAGCAGCTCCTGAGCTGCAGTCAGTGAGCCTGGAGATGGGAGGCCCTTATTGCAATTGGTTTATATCACCCATCATAAATCAACCCTTCTGGCACAAATCAGTTTGTCACAGCTTCGTGCTGTCATTTGTGCAGACCTGGGTGACTTGCTGGCACAGGGACTCACCCATGAAAATGCAGATATCCTGGGTGCCTGGGAACCTGCTCCTGCCCCTGTCCCAAGAGTGCACACAGCAGAACTGATGACCAGTCACGGCCAGTGTGTGCAAGTCATTTGTGGAGCTGCACTTTCACTTGCTGAGGTTTACCCACAAGCAGCAAACATAGCTAATTTGCCTAAAATAATATCTGCCTTTCAAGGCACAGGCTTCCCAAGCTGTTTGGAAGAGCATGTTTTATTCTGTGACTGAACACTAGATATTAATCTTTGTTTTAAGGTAGAAGATGACTTACTGAGGGGAGTAATTTATATATTTTTTTAAATGTCATGTATTAATTCACAACCTTCTAGGAGGCAGCATGCCATAACCCACAGGAAGGCCTGTTTAACTCTCCAGTAATTGACTCTCTGCTGTGTGGGGCAGTTCTCCTCTAATGGCTGGACTTTGCTTGGTGAACTCAATGTTTATGATACCCTGCAGCAGAGAGGAGAAAAGGCTTTGCCGGCCCACCTGCTCTGGTCAGCCAACCTCACCTGCAATGCATGCTCTTCAAATGCTCAGGGACTCCACAGAGTCTAAACTAGGAATTTCATTGGTAGCATCAGTCTTGTCCATCAGCATTTGCAGCCTCCTGGAGGCATCAGAAAAGTGACTGGGGACACTGGCCAGCACTTGGTTAGCCAGGTTTTATTGGCAGATGGTTAACATAGCATAGCCCTTCCCCATGCCTGAAGATTTCTGTAAGCTTGGAAACCTTGCTCATATTCCAAATCCATGCTCTGTTTATATTTGCTTTGTCCTGAACAAAAATTGGCCCCATTGTGTGGGAGCAACACTGGAAAAGAAAAACAAGAAACATCCACTGAGGGAAAATGGATATTGTGGGAGCTGAGGAAATGCACATACTTTGCTGATTCCATTTTCTGATGATGTCAGAGTCAAAGAATATCTCTTAAAAAAAATCCTCGGCAACTTGGAATCAAAAGCTCTGTTCATCACAGTCTCTTGTTAAAAGAAGAAATGTAAACACTCTCCCTTGCCACCCCCCTCTTCTCCCCAGCCCCTAAGAAATTAAATCTGGCTCCATTTGGATGGGCCCTCAGATGGAATCAAGAGTATGTCTCCAGGGAGGGAGGCGTTAATGTACCAGGGGAGGGATGGAGCAAGGGGGGGACAGGAAAATTTGATTGTGCTATGTGAAATGCGGGGATTCAAGCTGCTGCTTTTCATGGAGCCTGAAGAAGGGCGGCCTGACACTTTACAGATTGGGTGTAATACACAGGAAATTTGTCCTTTCTGCCAGAGCAGTCTAGGGATAGGGCTACCCACACCCCTCCCCAGCCACTTTGCTTGGCTGGTAAAAGCTCAGGAGAAAAGGGTTAAATAAATGTTTGTGATATGATAAGGTGCTTGTTTATTCAAGGGATGACAGATTATTGGCTCCCAAGGCAGGGTTGAAAAATAGTACAAAGGAGCTGGCGTTCCCTTCACTGATGTGATTTCCTCCTAAGGTTTTGCTCTTTGGTAGGAACAATATGCGCTGGGAATTAAGAGGGATGACTTTATTTCAGACTGGAACAGACAGACTAAGAGCTGTTTTCTGGAGTCACTGACTCTGTTTTTGTTTTTATGGGTAGCATTTTTTTTTTTTTTTTCATTTCGGCTGACCGACTTCTCCCAAACTCTTTGGAAATGGGGTTATCTCTGATCCGGGAGGAACACCCAGCATGGCAAGCTGACTAGAACACTTCAGATTAGGGGTTTGACCCTTTTACTTTGTACATAATTTTCTATTTTATCACCATGTCTCTAAAACTAGCTCCTGCTTCGCTGCCCTTGGATAAGAGCTCAGGTCCTTGCCGAGGGCTGCACACAAGTCAATAAAAGCCAGGCATTACAGCAGAGCTGAAGGCTGCCAGAGGACTACGTGCCCATCTTGCAGACCAAATTCTCCTTTCACAAAAATGCTGGTGAAATCCAGAGCAGCCTTCTTTTATTCAAGTGCACTGGGCAGACACTGAGCTGCAGGGTGCACCTGGCCAGGTGCCTCTATGACTGTACCTGCAGGAGCGATGCTGCATTGGGAATGCGGGGCCAGGAATGCTCCAGTCCTGCAGTTAATGCTGAGGACTGGAGCTTTGAGCTGACCCTGGACACATAGGTAAAGGTAGCAAAGGTGCCACTTCATGGCCCCTGTTTCAGATGCCCTAAAATTGTATTTTATTGTCCCTCAGGTATGGGCTGGGGTGAGCTTCCCCACTCCACCACAAAGTGCATTATTCCAAGGGGCTGGGGAGGATGTCGGGGAGAGGGCACTGCACAGGGTCGGGGTCCTCCTCTCTTAACCGTGGAGTTGCCTGGGGCCAGCGGTGACGGCAGCAAAACCTGACCTGCTGTGAGAGTTTCTGCGCACCACGGGGAGGGATTTGGGGTGACATCAAGTGTTTCCCGTCACTTATGTCACCCTGAAAGCGATTCGCCAGACAAATGCCTGCAGCACCAGGATGACGCTCCATCAGCGCCATCGGCCAGGAGAGCTCTTCACATTGAAACTTCACATTATTAGGACAAATACACATTGTCTGGTCACAACACATCAAAAGGCGAGGGGAGGGTTTCTCAGCAGCACGAGACGTGTGTGACAGCTCGTCGGCAGGGACGGCGGCGAAGATGTGGCTGTGCTGACATCAGCGCCTCGGCTGTCACCCGGAGGCGCAGCAGTGATGGTCAAGCTGCACCAAGCCGGTGGAGCCAGCGTGCCGCATGTACCGCGGGAGACAGCACGCTAGCGCCTGCTCCTCTGGAAAACCAGGCAGCAGTTCCCATGATCCTGGAGTAAATGACAGTTAAGCCACACATTTGTTTTCAATGCTTGTTTCTGGCACTGGATTCCTTTTTGAATGAAAACTATGCCAAACATCTTTTATAATTTTTTTTCCTCAAGCAAATATGTGAGCAATCCAGCAGCGGACTGCCAGAAACATTTGCTTTCCTTCCTAAGAAGTGGGGTAAAGGAAAAAAGCCCAACACATGCACACCACAGATTTTATTTAAAGTCTTAAAAGAGGCCAAGTCACTTTAAACACTGGTGGCACTGGGCTGTTGAACTCTGCTCCTGTGTGTATGTGTCCATGTGCAAGGGGAGAATAAATATGCATGTGTTAGGAGTATGCATGGAAAGATTTTCGTGCTGTTTAGTCCTTTCAGGTACTGCATTGCCTTGAAAATAACTATACATGTGTAAAATTAAAAAAAAAATAAATTAAAAGAAGGCTCTGAATCAAAGCTTGAGACCAGAGCTTGGCTCTTGGAAGGAAAACCCTGACTCATTTCATGGGTAAACCCAGGAGTAAGTATGGAGCTAGCAGATCCACATGTGTCTCCAGTGCTGCAACAGCGTGGGCCCAAGCAGCAGAGACACTGCTCTTAAAATCCTTGGAGCCGTACACAATCATGACAAACAAAGATCAAGCAGGACTGCAAGCTGCACTAGAAGGTGGATTAGTGTTCAAAGGCCGAGTCAAAGGAGAAAGGAGATAAGGTGAACGGCGTCATACCAAAGACAGCTATTAAATGTAGTGGTAATCTGCTGAGCCACAGCCAAACAGAGCCTCTTTGCCTTGTTGGACATGAATAACTCAGGGACAGATGGGAGCTGGAGGGGAGGGGGTGGGTAGGGTTTGGAAGGGTGAAGGTCTGTCTGAAGGCTTGTTCCTCAGCATTTCTAAGCACACAAAATTCCCTTCTCCTTTACTCTGGCTGATCTTGCTAGAGCTGCTGTGGTACCTGAGCCTCCCACCTTCCAGCGGCCTTAGCCGAGCATTTGATTTGGAAAGCACTCACTGCTCCCTGACCACTGATGTATGGCATTTGAGCCCCTTCCCAGCCCAAAACTCCAGGGAAAAGGGGTCTGTAAGTCTTGTTTCCCCTACAGCTCTTCACTGTAGCCTCCGCAAATTTGGCTTTACTGTTCCTAACAGCATTTCATCATGAATGCTTAAATAATTTGTACTGCCTTAAATTTCCTTTGACCATCCTATTAGGATATTTCTTCTTAATTAATATTCAGTTGTTAATATCTTAAGAGAAACTCTTTGTCAGGTTTCTGATACTATATTTAATTGGCCTCTGTTTGGATCTTGTTTTTTGTGCAACCTTAATAGCTCTTATGATCTTATGAATGGTATTTCAATACACTTCCAGTCTCTCACTGTCTCTATACCTTCTCCTATGCTGCTGTAACATTCACTAGGACTTGGAAGCCAGATCATCCTAAAACCAAGTTCTGTGCTTATTCCCATGTCAACAAAAAAGCATCAGTATCATTTTATGATTTTATACAGGAGCATCACACACGCTTTGAAATGTCACTTGCCTCCCTGCACCCGATGCCCATGATGATTTCATGGGCAGGTTACTGTCTGGTGTGCTGTGGGTCAAGTACTTAGGAAGGAGCAGTGCCTGCATATCCCAGGGAATTGTGTTGGGCAGTTTAGAGCAGGTATTTCTAAGGTTTTTTGAGTCTTATCCCTAGTGCCCTGAAGCTGAGTGGAGGTAATGTTTCCCTAGTTGTGGTGGAGTCCTGTCTGTGGAGTGAAGTCAGTTCACACCAGGGGCTGAACTGGTTTGAACAAACATTGTAAAATATCCAGCTCTGCAATGTGTCAGTGATCTCTGCCAATAGAAATATTCTTACACATGTCCTTCAGTCCTTCAACTGCCATTTATATTTATCCACAAAAAAAAAAAAAGAAGGGGGGGATTTTATTACATGAACATGCTCCTGCCCCTACCTATATGAAAGAATTATCCCAACCCAAAAAACAACAGCTCAGGATGCAAACAATTTCTCCTGTACGTGGAGAAAAACAGTATATCAATGGGATTGCATATTTTTAGTTCCAGCTTTTGTTTGCAGGATGCTCTTTCAGTTTGCGGGTCAGGTTAAGTCAAATATTTCCATTCAGTGTTTCACAGAGAACAGACACCCCTCTGGCTGCTGAGCCATTTCTCTTCTTGGACATGAAGTTGGTCTTCAACCAAGCCTGGGTAACAGGTTAACAGAAAGTCAGGGGAAGGTCTTGTAGGATGCAATAATTCTTCTCTAAGAGACTATGTGGAACCAGAGGAGAAGGAGGTTACGTCCTGAGGCTGTGTCTTTGCACCGGCCTCACTGTCTGCTGGGGGGACCATTGGCTTAGGCTGAACATCAGACCCCTCACCAAGGCTGCTGCCATTCAGCACTGGCTGAATTCCAAAACCAAAGACTTGCTTGCCAGGTTTGCACAGGTTGAAGAATGGGCTGGGCTGTTAAACCCAACACCCAGGCACATCCAGGGCTGTTTCATTACATAGGGGCAGGAATTAAGGGAGCTCTTGACCCAGTCAGTCACCATGTCTACATCTCTCATCCCCAAAGGCCAATTTTTGCAGCCCCAAGTCCAGTTTCACCACCATCCTGCACCAAAACCGTGCTACTGAGTGTGGCATGTGCCCTGTTTGTCCGTGCCGAACATGGCACACAGCCAGTGCATTCTTTCATTGCTCCAATCACTGTGATGCCTGATAGAGCTTCCTCCTCCCTCATACTCCCCCCGCCAAGGGACCACACACTGAAAGCAGTGAGAATTTGGTTGCTGATGCAGTTCTGTGATGATAGGGATCACAACCAGTGAGACTTTGATTATGGCCTTTTGGAGATGAGGCAAAGGCTGCTGTTTGCCTCATTGCCCAGTTGCCGGCAGCCGCCCAGCTTCCTGGCACTGCCTCTGGGGTGATGCACAGCCTCCGCTTCCCCAGCACGGCTTCGTGCCCTGAGAGGTGTCATTTTGCTCAGCACTGGGGTAATTCCTTCAATTGCAGGGAAGCAATCCATCACACAGGCAGGCTGCCTCTAGCTTGGTGGCACTAGCCTGGTTGGGAGCACCCCCAGTTCCTCCTCCCTGCCGGATACAGGCAGCGCTGCAGGAGAGCTAATGATGCTGCAGTAGCCCCAGCTTCTGGAATTTCCTGGCTTTTCATAATCTTAACATCTCATTAGCGTTTATTTGCAGATGCATATCCTTGTTCTCTTCTCACACAGGCTGCTGTAAATCACTGCTGCTGCGTCTGCTGCAATCACTGAGGTCACCTCAGAAAGGAAAGGCCAGTTCCCAGAGGCAGAGGGACTACTGCAGCAGCAGTGTCTTCATCACCGTGGCCTGAGCCTCCAAGCTAATAGTGCCATCTCCAGAGGCCAAAGTCAAAGCCAACTCTTCATTTGAACTTTCCTTTCATCATCTTGTCAAGCACTGGAACAGGCTACCCAGGGAAGTTGTTGAGTCACCATCCCCGGAGGTCTTTAAAAGATGTTTAAAAGGTCTTTAAAAGACTTGGTTTAGTGAACTTGGCAGTGCTGGGTTAACAATTGGACTTGATGACCCTCTAGGTCTTTTCCAACCTAGAGGTCTCTATGATTCTATGATGTCACCAAACCAAACTCACAGAACTTCCCAGACTTGCCCTTTCCTAGCTTCTGCTTGGAAGTAGGGCCACCATGTCACCTTTTATTGGAGCAATGAATTTAGCCAGCCTTTTGATAAATGGAAAAGGTTTTGGTAAACATGTTTTGAGCAAGCAAACGCTTTGTCTGAATGCAGAAAGGGATCATTAATATTATATGCACTAGAAAGGCATGCAGCTTTATTTTTAGCTAAGTAGGAAATACTGAGGTTAACATGGGTATTGCAAGGCTGAAGATCAAGAGGCAAACTGGTTAAAACAGAAACAGGACTGGAGAGAGATGAAGCAGGGAGCATCTGTCTTCTCCTTATTTGTTCATTGTGGCCACTTATAGTCAATATTTTTGCTATGATGATAAAGCTGCATTTTAAATAGGGATTTGTGTTTGATGAATTGGTCTCCAGTTATTGTTAAGAGTACAGTGTTGATCACTCATAGCACAGAGTGTCAATTATTTCATTAAAAGTAGATTATCAAAATGACAGGAAATGACTCTTCTGTTGGAAAAAAAACCCAATCAAATGCTTTTATGGGATTTCGTCTCCTCTTCTGCGGGAGGCCCAAATACCCAACAGTGGAGGAGAGAGGCAGAGGCAGAAGAGATGTCATCGATCACCACAGGTGGTCACTATTGTCCAACTCCACATTCAAACCTTCCTAAGGATCAAACTTTCCTAAAGATCCAAAAGACTAAAGCAAGAGCATATTGTCCAAGCTGCGTCCTCTTCCCCTTGCTGCTGCTGGAGCTTTCCAAGATTTTGCCAACCTGTCCCCTCAAGTACTAGGCCCAGGTACCTGGTGACCAGCTTGCCACCACCCCATCATCCCTCCCCATGGCATGGACAAAACAGCCCCCCAAAGAGACACCAGCACACAGAGATGCATCAGCCATCCCTCCTCTGGCATTTGTTCAGGGATGCAGACCCTCACATTACAGCCAAGGCTTTGCTGCTGAAAACTGAAGCTCTGGAGGAGCTTTCTCTACTCTACAGAATGGCCATGTGGTGCAGTGTCTCAGCCACTGCACCCAGCCTGTCCGGGCAGAGAAGGATATTTGCCTCTCATGCTCCTCGGAAAACATTCCTCAGACAAAAACAAGTTCATAACTCATCAAAATATACTAAATTACAGGAAAGCTGTAAACAAAGAAACCTATAAACTGTATGCAGATACAAGAAACACTGAAAGACACAACTATAAATCAATATACGCCTCATAAGAAATCTTCCTATACTTAGTGTGTACAAAATGTGAAGCAAATAAATAAATATCATTGTATATTTCTACTGTCTGTTTCGGTTTGGTTGTGTTTTGTTGGGTTTTTTTTCTTTCAGCCTGAGATTAAAGCTAGCATCACAGATTTATTCTAGTGGAAATGCTGATGTTTGTGTGAAGTGAACTTTTTCTTTGTTTATGTAACCCCAGGTTTTCAGCTACTTTATCGAATAACTACCTCTCCGTATTTGCTGGCTGGCAGAAAAGCCTTAACTTTGATCCACAGCTCTAGTTACAGTCAGAATGATACAACAAGCATGTGGTTAAGGGAATATTAAAGCAGGTAAAACCCTGTGAGGGTTCCTGCCTCTAAATGTGGCAAACTCTGGTGTTGATCTGTGGGATAAATCTCCCATAATAGAGGAAGAGGGAAAGTGGGAGATAAAGACTCTCATTTGTACAATGCTTTCTCTCTGAAAATACAATTCCTTTACTAATATGCTTTAATATTCGGTTGGTCCTGAAGTGGTCAGGCACTTGGACTAGATAAAGGTTGTACATCCCTTCCAACAGAACTGTTCTATTTTATTCACCTTCTCATCTCTACCTTGTGTCGTAGCACAACATGACCTCCTGAAGCAGGAGAAGAATTTTTACTTTCATACCTTTGCCATGTCTGAGGAGGAGGCTTTGCTTTTCATTGACACCATGTCACTTAGGCACTGGAAAGGAGGACCTGCAAGTAGAACATCTGTGTTGCTGAAGGTGATCCAAAACCACTGTCCATCCTCCCATGTCCATTCTGCCACACTCTGCTCACAAGCCTAAAGGGTTCTGCCCAACATGGACCCATAATTAAGGATGGGGAGAGTGCCCCTGGGCCAAAACAACAGAGGAGATGTTCTGAGTGCAGTGAGCATTGCTGGTTCACACTGCCCACTTAGGGAACACACATGTACTTTCCATTCAGGTTACAAGGGAAAGTCTTACAGAATTAGAGCCTAATTTTCTACGCAACAAGTACAATTCCTGCAGAACTCTGCAGCCTCTTTTAAACAAGGGATTAGCAAGCACCACCAGGGCAATCTTACACCATTTTTATCAACATTTATGTAAAACCACCTTTCATGTCTATGTTTATCTAATCACCATTTACTGCCCCACTTATTAAAAAGTACTTCTTTCTGTTTCTGGTTTTAACATAATTTTCCCATTTTGTTTTCCCCCTTTAAAACAGGAGGTCGCTTTTTATTGGGGTGCCTACTAAAAGAAATATGAAATATTTTTTCCACACCTTGCCAAAAGTTATCCAAAATGAAACAGTGACAGGGTCATGTAAATCCAGATATGTCATGGCTGTAAGGGTCATGGGGAAAGAAGCCTGTCTGTAAGTGGGGGGTATGATTCATTTGGATAACAATAGAGTCCACTGCCCTTTTCTACCAAATGTTTTCAGTTTGCCTCAAATAAGTCATTGTCTAACTTGTATAAATCTTTCCATCGTTTCATGAATTATTGTTGAATATTTGGGAAAAATATTTTTGGGTTTTTATAATGCAAAAAAAAAAGCTAAAAAAAAAGCTGATTGCAATCACTTCCAAATAACACTTAACTCCTTGACACAAGGTCAGCAAGAGGGTTCGGAGTGTTCGTGCGTGTGTGTGTGTGTGTGTGTGTGTGTGTTTTCTTTCTAATCTTCGAGTTGTTCCCTGAGAGACACATTGAGAACTGGGGCTTGTCTGCTGACATGTTTTACACAGCTGATCCATTAGGATCCTGCTCTTCCTAGCCTCCCTGGCACCGCTTTGATCAGCGACATGTTTTAAAAAAAAAAAAAGGGGGGGG